>WBMW01004368.1:5640-20344 GCA_013396635.1 Penelope pileata
GAGGCCCTGGAACGTGTTCAGAGAAGGGCAACAAAACTGGTGAGGGGTCTAGAGCACAAGTCTTATGAGGAGCGGCTGAGGGAGCTGGGATTGTTTAGTCTGGAGAAGAGGAGGCTCAGGGGAGACCTCATTGCACTCTACAACTTCCTGAAGGGAGGTTGTGGTGAGGAGGGGGTCGGCCTCTTCTCCCAGATAACTAATGACAGGACGAGAGGGAATGGCCACAAGTTGCGCCAGGGTAAATTTAGAGTGGATATAAGGAAAAACTTTTTCTCTGAAAGAGTGGTCAGGCACTGGAATGGCCTGCCTAGGGAGGTGGTGGAGTCGCCGTCCCTGGCGCTGTTCAAGAAGCGTCTGGATGAGGTGCTAAGGGATATGATTTAGTAGCTTAGTGGGTAGGGATGGTGATAGGAGGACGGTTGGACTAGATGATCTTGTAGGTCCTTTCCAACCTAGTGTTTCTATGATTCTATGATTCTATGATTATATTCATAATTAATATCTCCAATAAAAGTGGCAAGCTGAGCCGTATCAGTATCATAAGTACTTTCATCTATTGCTAAAGTATAGCATTTGAAATTAGCAGCTTTACTTTCCAAATTATTTTGATAGATTTTTCTCTTTCTTCAGTTTGCCTGACTGTGGTTTGTTGGGACAAACTGATTTTGGAAAAGTCCATTTTTTTTGCCAGGAAAACTTTTATCTGTTCTGCTTTCCATACATTGCTTAATAAACTCACCATCAATAAATGCATTTGATTTTTTTTTTTTGCAATCAGATTTGCAGCCATATAACAAGCTTTTTTAGTAGAGTCCATTTGACCTGTAACTTCTTACAAAAATACCTGTTGATGTGACAGTTTTTTTTCAGTTCTGCTATTTTCTCTCTAAGAAGCATTCCTTGATGTGCAGCATGTTTTTGCTTATAATGTCTTTTCAAATTGTAATCTTTGACACAATTTTCTTACAAATTAAGCATAGTGCCATATTATTTGTCAAAATAAGTACTCATCTGTCCATTTTTCATTGAACATTCTTTCTTCATCCGCAATGTTTTTATTTTTTTTTTTTTGGTTCTGTTTTCTTTTGAGATATCATTAGATAGGTTGAAGTGCTATTGTCAGCACTCACTGTGTTTTACTCACCAAGTCACACAAGATCATGCAATGTGTAGTACACACAGGTTTCAGTTTCACTGAGTGTGTGTGGCAGGCACGAGAGGTGAAGTTAGCCCTGCACAGTGCCCTCTTCTTCTCCTGGTTTCAGCTGAGACAGTGTTAATAGCACACCAATGTTTCAGTTGTTGCTGAGTAATGGCTGTGCATCCATGGCCAGTTTGGGTTGCTCAGCTGGGAAGAGCCACTGCCAGGATGGTGCAGCAGGCTGCATTACTAGCTGTCCTGGGCTGCATGTGATCCATGGGTCATGGGTTGGACATGACTCATTTAGAATGAGGCAAACATAGCTAAGGATGTTTCAAAGATTGGTATCTGTTTGTCTGTAAAGGAATAAGAGGCATGAAAAGAGCTATGCTTTAACAGCAGTTCAGTAGGTGAAGCAAGAATTGCTCATGAGGATGCAGAGGAGGCAGCTCAAGTTTTCCTGTTCCCCTGGAAAATTTTCCAAGATCTATCATGATAGCCATGGTAGCAGAAAGCGAGAATACAGTTGCAAAACTCATACTCCATTTTAAGAACTTCTGCTATGTGTGTGTACTAACTTAGGCCATTGCACTTACTATGTATTTCATCTACATGCACAGACTGCAAAAGAAAATCTCTTGGGCACTGTCTCTATGTTATTTTCACAATGTCAGCTTCAGAGTAGCTGTAATATGTTGAAAAACAAAATACGTATAATGATCAAATACAGAGAAAAAGAGTTAATGTTACCCCGTAAATATTATCAGTTTTTAAGTATTTATTTGCTAAAGCATTTTCCTAATGATGGGAAAAATTAAGACATTGTTCATGCAGTAGAGTTCACACAACGAAAAAATTGATCTAAGAAAACACCATATCACTAATAACCTACACAGGAAATTTAGTCATTTATCTGTTCATGAGTTATCAGCATGGAGTTTAACATTTTCTTTGAAGTTCTTGCCATAAAAATGATTTCCTGAAGAATCGTTTATAATACTTGAAACCTGGAGGAAGGACAAGAACGAAGAGAACTCCTGCTATTTGCCTTCTCTCATTTCTCTAATTTTAGTTCTAGATTTGCTGAGGAAAAATTTTTCTTTCAGTGTCTCATAGAAATGAGACCAGTCAATGAGCACGGTGTGTTGTTGCTGACCTCAGGTGTGAAGAACTGTGACATGGCAATAGATCTGTAGTTTCTCTTCTATTCCCTGCTGCTGACTGAACGGGAGTAGGCTACCCCTAAAGAAATGGGTTATCAAGGTAATTCCCATCCCACTGCCCAGACAAAAAAGAAGAAAAAGAAAGAAAGGAAATAAAGGAAGGAAAAGAAGAAAAAGAAGGAAAGGAAGGAAAAGAAAGAAGGAACGGAAAGAAAGGAAGGAAGAAACAAACTAACTGATGAATGAAGGAAGGAAGGAAAGGAGGGAGGGAAGGAGAGGGAGGGGAAAGGAGAAAGGAAATCCTGCAATTAAAGGGAAACCCCGTAATTAAAAAGAAAAGCAATTGTAACCTACTAAGCCCTTCTCTGAGTGATTAGAGAAAAAAAAATCCATTGCCTGATCTTCAGAGCATCTGTTTTTGCCTAGAAACACTTTCTTCTTGTACATGTAATGTTAGAGCTATTAGGAAATTACTTATGTGTGTTATTGTTAGGAGATTGAAAATATTACTGATCATTTGATATGGAGTCAGGGAGGATCTTTTGTACTGAAGTTAGCAGGAACATACTGGTAGATTTTTCTGCAGTAATTGGGTAAGAATGTGGCATCTTAAATTCTTCATAACATCTGGCAGTTCCACTTAATTAACAGAAAGAAAAATAACAACTACAATTTGTGAGAATAAGCAGTTTAATGTATTGTGATGTCAACATCCTTTGTAATTAATGGCTCCAAAACAAAAACAAATGAAAACAGTGTCAATTTCCAGGGAGATCTGAAATATTATAGGTTGATCTGAGAAAGGAAGCAGTCCTAAGTCTATGACAGATTTAAATCCTACCTCTGATGCTTGTTAACTGAGGATAGGTGTAATGGTCAGAAGAGAAACCAAAGGTATCGTGGGAAGTTACTATTTGTGAGAAGCTATCAAATTAATTTTCTGATTTCTAAATATTGTTAATGTATTTGTGTGTGCATGACTCTGCACAAGACAAAACATTTGTTTTAAGGTATATTACTTCGACATATCTCATGTCTGCCTTATCCATCACTTACTTCAACCATCATGGCAAATATCTGCTCAAAAATAATGATCACCGTTCTTAACAACATACTGTATCTAAGGAGCAGGCACCCTTACAGCAATCTGTTAGACGGATTTTACTTTTAAATCTTAGACTTGCTTAGACAGGTTTTATTAAGCAGACACTCTGGGGGCAATCCAGCTGCCTAATGTGGGGGTTTCATGTTGTTGTTGATGTTCCAGAGGCAAAGTAGCTATTTGTGGGTGTCAGACAAATTCTGCAACCTCAGGTTTGCACTAACCTCCCCTAAATGAAAAAAAAAATTACTTAATGCTATTCTCAGTAAGTTACTTCAGTCTTTCTTTAATGATTTTTTGCTGTGTTGTTGTGGTTTGAGCCAACAACCAGTTAAACACTATGTATCTTTTCACTCTCCCCCTCCTTCCATTGGGTTAGGGGGGGAGAATCAGGACAAAACAGTAGAACTCATAGGCAATAATAGTAGTAATAATAATAATAATAAATATATTTTTAGAAAACAGATGATACATAATGTAATTACTTACCATTTACTGAGCAATGCCCAGCCAGTCCTTGACCAGTGACTGCTACCCCTGTCCAGCTCCCCCCAGTTTTATAGTTTTTTCACATGATGTCATATGGTATAAAATATCCTTTCATCTGTTGAGGTCAGCTGTTCTGTTTCTGTGACCTCCAAGCCTCTTGAGCACCCCCAGCCCTTTCACTGGCAGTACGGAACAAGCTGAAAAACTGAACATTCTTGGCTCTGTGCAGCACTGCTCAGCAACAGCTGAAACATCGATGTGTTATCAACATTGTTTTGCTCCTAAAGCCAAAACACATAATCATACCAGACACTATAAAGAAAATCAACTCTATCCCAGCTGAAAGGACATGCATGATGAATGTGAATGTGAGAAAAGGATGGAATATAAGGTTAAGAATTATAATCATATAACTTAACACACTCTATTTAGCCATTAACTTTTAATATGGCATGACAAAATAAAAGAATTGGAGCATCAAACTTTGTTGTGGTGACAACTGAAGGTTAAAGATGATATTATTTTAACAAGCGGTGGGTATGAATAATTAAGTTTGCTGCAATTATGAATTCCAACTCATATGTCATTTTCAGTTGGCAAAATCTTTTCCTTAATTCAGAAGTTTCATTTTCTTGAAAATGACATTAATTTGAATTGACAATAGAGGTTTGTACTTCAGAAGGATCTGAGAATCCCAGACGACAGTAACATCAATGGGAAGTGCACCCTTTAGGTGCTGAGCCTTAATGTCTGAGATCTAACATAATCAAATACTATGTCTTCAACAATTAAGATAGTATATACTGTGCGTGTTTTAATGTAAGTATGCATTGACATTTTAAATGGAATATCAGCAAATAACCATGTTTATTTGTATGTATAGATATGCGTATATATGTATATACTTTTTCTTTCTTATTCATAGATGCTAGTGTGTATTTGTATGTGTGTGTGTGTGCATGTATACATGTATATATTTACAGGCTATATATATATGTATAGCTATACATAGAAAGCCTTGCAAGCATACGTATATGGATTTGAGATTTGGCTACAAACCATGAAACATGGAGTGCAATTACAAATCTGAGTGGTTGTTTATCCTCAGAATGTCTGGTCGAATATCTGCTTTGTTGACACCATCCAATTTCCTGTACCATAAGGCGTGCTACTAAGCTCAAGACTTTGTACACTCATATCCTCCTGAAGACCCCTGTCAATATCTTAAAATAGTATTCATGAGTAAATGTACCACTCAATATTGTGATCACATAAAGGATAAATTCTGGATCCATAAGTTATGATTGAAAAGTTGGAATTTGTATCATGCTGAGGTACGAGATTAATAAATGAACCTGATTTTCTTACTTTCTGTTATAGCTGTCTTAACATACAAAGTCCCTGAAAGTCCCTGAAAGGCCTGGTCTCAAACAGAATCTGTGTTGGCAGCATGTAACAGTGCTTCAAGGTCTGTGAAGCAAAGTTGATTGCTTTAGGAAAGTTGTTAGTAAGAAATTCTTGTTTCATAACACCAAATCTTGCTGTTTTTACAAATGCCCCTCTAATTTACATCTTTGTATACCTCAAATCATGGTCTCTTAGATATCATAGGCATAAGAAGTTTATGCTACAGCCTCTGGGGAAGTGTGAAATAGCTTTAGTGTAAGTGTAATTATGGTAGTACAGTTTAAAAAAATGTCAGTGTGAATATTAATCGGAGTTAAAATTTATACATTCATGTGCAGGATTTAATTCTTGTTTATTTTTTTTTCTCTCTCTTATCACCTGTTTAGTCTACAGGGTGTTGTTGTTTGCTTTCCTCATCCTGTAAATTCAATACCCTCAAAAACTCAGTGACAAATTTTCCTAAATAATGTTGGACTAAGATCCTATAGGAGTCAGGAAAGAGGAGTTTGGAACAAAATATGAGTTTTATGTATTTGTGTTTAGAGTTGCTAAGAGGAAAGTGCAAACTATTTTAGTGGCATTGATCAGTTTTATTTTATGACTTTCTCACCTTCCTCAATATTTTGTTCAAAAATTTTATTTTGATGCTAATGTACTCTGACAGCATTTTTCTTTTTTTTTTTTTTTTTTTTTTTTTGGCATGTGTCAAAATTGAAAGACTGTCAAATCTTTCTCACTCTATAATATATCAGAGGGAATTGCTATGTGGTTAGTACCAGCCGACCATCACACACCCGTTCTCCCTTTAAACTGTGGAATCAAAAGTATGTGAACTTTTGTTTGTTTATTTGCCAATGTGAAAGAATGCAATTTCAACACTGTACCTTGGGGCTCTTACGACAGCATATTTGCATTGTCCAAAGATCACACATTCTATTTATTTTTGGCTTCATAAATTCTTATCACATTGTCTCTGTACTGTTCTTTACTGTTATTAAAGCAATGATTCTCTTTTAACAGCCAGTACTAATAAAGCATTCTGCTTTTCCTGCAGTGTTGCTCATTTCCACTCATTAACCTCTGAACACTTTTTCTCATTCGTAAGAAAAACCTTTATTTTCTTCCTTACTTCACCCTTGACTTTCCCACAGTCTATCTCTGTATAATATCACGCATTTTCTTGGAATCCTTTCTTTAAAATCTGTTTCACCATCTGATTTTACTTTAGCAGGCAATTTAATTTTTAGTGAGGCAATTTAGAGAGTTATTTCTTTGATTTCATTTTTTTAAGTTGGTAGACTTTCTCTTCTCCCCAATCTTTTGAGGGATAATTTGATTTGTGTACTTTAGCAAATTTTGCAGTAGTGACTTCTGTCCCATTCAGCTTAAGGAATACCTTCCTCTTCAATTAAGATTGATAGGAAAATTGGGAGCTTAGTGCCTGAATGGAGGCACTTAGCATCACAGATGTATAATCTATTTAGTACGGCATCCTGAGATAAGAAGTTAAGTGATGAATGTGTCCACACAAGTGAAGGCAACAATTAACATTTCACCATCTTTGGAACCTTTTGATTTGATTCTCACTCTGCACTCTGGGAATGTATGATTATCTCCTCAAAGACTTAAATCATAACAATACCAAATGAAATTGACATTGAAGAATAGTATAAAGGCAAAATTCAAACAAACCGAAATTTGTCTTTAAGTTCAATGAAATGTAATATAGTTTGAAGTGGAATTACTCAGCAAAAAGCATTAGGTGATAGGATATTCTTACAATAATTATGTTTTTCTTCTGTCTTCTTCAAAAATGTTTCATTCTCATTACACATGAGGAGTAGTTATCATTAACTGAATGTTGATCATCTGATTTCTGAAGCCCTGTTCTCTCATAAAAGTTATGGCACAATCTCCTTCATAAACTGATAAAGTTTGCTGTGAAAATCTACAAGAAGTCACTGATTTCCCCTTCCACCATAATTTTGGGAAGCTGTTCCAGAACCTCCGATCTTATCCTTACAAGACTCCTTCTAATTCCTGAACCAATAATGTGTTTTAATCATTTTGCTCTTGGATTAACACTATCTTTTGGCTTAAAAATATATTTCCCATTTTTAACGTCTCGAGAAACGATTTTGTTTTACTAGTTCCAAAGTAATTCAGAGATGTTCGTTTGCAAAAACTGATTATCTCCTTCCATTGGAAATGACTTTCTTTGTGGATTCATTTACATTTTCAGAATCACTTCACATCATTGGTTCTCTGTTAGTTAATATTTATGGAGTATTTTCCCTCTCTCTTGTTTCACATATATGTATTTTACATAAGAAATTGTAATCATCTGCAACTTTGCAATTTAATTTAATATTTGGAGGATGAGAAATATAATCTTACTAAGGGTAAACTCTGAACATTTTGAATAGAAAGAACTTATTCTCTCCACTGTTTAATCTCTCTTGCCTAATTTAGAGTAATTCTTTGAATAAGTCTTCTATAGTTTTAAAGAAAGTGCCCAAGACATAGGCTATCCACACTATGTTTTAGCAATCTAGGTTTCTGTACCTTTCCTGCGCAGAATAACACTAAAACAGAATGACACTGAACGATAATTAAGAATATTATTCTATTACATAGGATAATACTGAAGCATTCATTGAAGTAGGATCATAGCCACTGTTACTCTTTCAGCGCTCCACTTAAAGAAAATCTAAATGTTATTGTGTGAAGCCTCAGTGTGAAGAATTAAGAAAGATACACCTAAAACAACCCTACAATATGGGAGTAAAACAAACTTCTGAGACACCGCAGTACTTTGCTCTGAGACAAGTTGTTTTTTATTACCATGGCTTTGTGAATCCATTTAAAAATTTTGTCTTTGTTGTATTTGAATTAAATTTTCATATAAATTGAGGTTAATTAAAACTCCAGGATGAAACACTCTGTTGACTGAGCCATGCTCTAAAAATGCAAATTTTCCTTCATTAGTTTAATTCACTAACACATGCTCCTTTTTTTAAGTCTCCCTTATTTTTACTTTTTAAAATATTTTCCCTTAGATGAAACATTAGCTTTCAAGTTTCAGTTTTATGGTAACAGACAATTGCCAAAGTGATGTTCTGCTTTTGCTAGTCAACTGAGTATGTTAAAAAAGTAATTCTTTTGAAGATTTATACACTGGTATGTCAGTGAATAAATAATTGTTTTCTTCAGTAGATTTAGCGTCCTTTTATTTTGATAATTCAGGAACTGTGCAATCTCATGATAATTCCTCTACAAATCACAGAAAGAATCCTCTGGAAATGAAATTACTTATCAGGTGGGACATCTTTTCTGTTTCCTAAAAGAAAGGAGCAGCAATCAGAATTAACTCAATTAAATTTGATTTGATTTCAGAGCCTGAAAGGCTGAAGATGTCATAAATTCACTGTGTCCTAAACTATGCACACATCAATTGCACATATCTGTGGCCTGCTAGATGCAGTGCTCCGGTTGATTCCAATACAAACACTGTTAATTTACTGTGAAACAACTTTTCTGAAGCAGCATAAACTTTTAGTCTTTTCATTAAAGTGGTAACTTGTAAATAAACATATTTAAAATGAAATACAAAAATATATTAAAAACTTAGGTGAATTTGATCTTATAAAATTGACTAATGGGTTGACCTTGAAAGTACCTATCTTCATTAAGTAATTAATAGGTATTAGATCAATAGCATGATTTCAGTTTAGGTTCCATGTTTTTATTCCAAGTATAGTAATATTTAATATTTTTTATGAGTCTTGCTGTAAATTATGTTCTGTGCAATTGTCAGTTATATATTTGTCACTTTTCCCCAAAGGGAAGAGAAGCACAAAACTGCAGTTTCATTTATTTTCCTGATATCTGATCATCAGTTTCAACAGATACTTTATTTTCATGAATTGTATTTCTTCTGAATTGATGGTGAGTCTCCACATATTACTAAAAAACTTTAAATTAATATACTTGATGTCTGTGCCATCACAGTTAATTTTTTTTTTATTTTTTTAAAAATATTACTTTAAAATATATAGTTTTACTAACTAAGAGCATCAATGGAAGAAAACAGAGCTGGAGAGGACTTTTCTTTGAAAAAAATATTTCTGTTACTAAGGAAACCACCTGCTCTGTCTCTATAGATTATGCTGAAAGTAACTGCTTTATTTATAGAGTGATGGACCCAGGCAATAATAGAGGCTCAGATACCTAAAAGAATGTATAAGGTCTAGATCTAAATTGTCATTTAATCTATTTTCTAAAAGAAATAACAGTTACCTTGTATTCTAAAACATGATGAAAATAAATGAAACAATTTTTTTTGTAAGGAAAAGTCAAAAGAAAAATGTAGTGATCATAGGATATGATTTCAACTATGTGATATCCATGACTTCTCCAATTCTTGGGAAAGGAATGACCTGGAAAGTCAGACACTAGTTACATTTCCTACGGAATGTATGTATGTAACTACATGAGCTAATGGGACTACTGATGCTGGAACACCACTGTGGCATGAATTTTCTAGGAGAAAAAGTATCATATTAAAATAGTAGCATGGCTTTGTGAATTTATGAGTAGAATGCTACTATGTTTTTTACCATTATATTGCACTGTCAGCATGGAGATAAAAAAAAGAATGTACTTAAGCAGTATAGAAATAGACAAAGAAGAGAAACACATAATCTGGGGTGAAAAAAGCCCTCAATACCAGTCATGTCATTTTCTTTGCTTAAAGTAAAGAAATAAAGAAATAAAAATAAAGGGTTTGACTGAAATTTGTAAGGTGCCAGCAGTAACGGATTTGTCATGTTGTATTTCAATACCAAGGAAGTAGTATACTAAAAAGATCTAAGCTAAATAAGTCAGCGGGAACTTGCTAGCTTCGAGTTAAAAAAAAAAAGTCATAAAATCTTCCATTTTTTATCAGCCACATAGCTGGTGGTATAAAGCATAGTTGTGTTATCTTGGGAGTAAAATACCTAGAAAATAAGTTATTTGTTAAAAACTGAACTACTGTATCACCTAGAAGAAAAAAGCTATATTAACCACATTAAGTTATTATTAGTCATTCAGGCTAACTTTCAAATGCTTACACTGACATCTTCACCTCTCTAAGTCAGGAAATGATTCTCTGAGAGTTACAAATCAGCTGAGTGCACATTAGATCTTTGCTGCCCCTAGGGCCTGGCAAACCAAAAAGTGTTCACAAATTTAGATTGGGTATAGTGGAGTACTCCATAATTTGTTCGCTCAGATAACAGGGAGCCTGATATAATTATGGATTATACTAAAGAGCCCAGATAAGGAAGGAGATTAGATTGATGGTTACAAAAAACAAGTATAAATTACGACATTGCATCTTACAGAAGACAGCACAAAATGAACTAATGTCTGAAAAAGGACATTAGACTTCTCATCTAAACATGTAAAGACAAATTCTTCATTGAGCTGTCAAGAGATCCTATTGGGCACTGTCTGCATAGAGGAGGAAGACATAATACTATTAATGAAGACACTTCTTTAAAATATTAATAGACAGTAGAATAGAATCCAGATGCCAGAAAGTCCTCATAGTTGCAGTCTTTAGTCCTGTGTGTATACTTACTCAGCAAGAATTAAACGTGGAAGAAATTTAGAAATGAGCTTAGAAATGTTATAAGTGAAACATATCAAAATGTTACATTCAATTATTATTAAAAAGCAAATTTCATATGTTTTTAAATAGTATTGCAACTTAGCAGTTCTAGACATAACAAGAGACAATTCTTTGCTTCACAATTTTTATTATTTTTCTTTTCTCTGTAAAACTTTGTGGTTTTCCTAGTTGTTTTATTAACAATTACTTTACAGTATACTTATTCACAAGTTACTCCAATATGTATGATAATATCTATATTTATGATATAATATATATACTATTATTCTTTTATGAAGCTCTTTGAATGAACAGTCTCATTCTTGTTTACCTGTTTTTTGTTTTTTTTTAAAATTACTTCACGGACCAAAAGACAGCCTAGTAATAAAGGCTCATTTAATCTGCTGCATCTGAATATATCTGAAATATTTACAGATAATGTGTAGTGTGAGAAAACATAGGTAATTACCACAAGATTAAGCACTAATTCCATATCATAATACTGGAAGATCTACCAGGTTGGATGGGACCCTGGGCAGCCTGATCTAGTGAGTGGCAACCCTGTCCATGGCTGGGGTTTTGAAATGGATGGTCTTTATGGTCCCTTCCAACCCAAGCCATTCTGTGATTCTATGATTCTATGAAAATGCAGATATCACCTAGTGAAAGTTTTGTGAAGCCAGATTAACACTTTGCCTTCTTTAGATGGCTTTATTTTCCTGAAATGTTGGCAGACAGTAAGCCCGGAAAATATACTGGTGAAGGGCATGCATACCCTTTCTATTCAATCAAGGGTTCCGTGTCTGAGGAGCATGTTTCCTCCTAAATCCTCTGACTTGGAAAGATTCACTTTGATTCTAACGATGATGATGGCAAAATACACAGGTTCACTTAAAGCAGTGGGTACATGTTAAAAAAATCATAATTATTTATCATGGTAGTGAACATGGTTAAGTCTTGGACACATCTGTTACATGGAGGAAATGCAGCACGTAGCTGAAGAGAGTGGAGAAATACTTCTCTGAAATCCTGAGTAGCAGCAAGAGACCTCTAAGTTTCAGGTCTGATGAAAAAAAGAACAAATAGTGGACTTAGATACATTCCTTCCTACTGAGACTGACAGAATATAATAAGTAACTACTAATTCTGGGATGATAAAAGGGGAAGAAAATCACAAAGGCAGTCAGCCACAAAACTCCTTTGGCCTTTGAAAATTTCTATTTACATGTCTCAAGTCCAACAACATCATGATAGATTTACTGAGCCATAGATTGCTTTCTTTTCTGCATGACTGATGAATGAACACCTGCATTTTCAAATCATAAACATATAATAAGAGAATTTCAAGGATCAGTTGTTTTGAAGTAAATGTGTTCAATTAGAAGCTCTAATCTAGAAAGCTTTAACTGCTTTTTAATATAAAATAAACATTTCTGAAATATATGTAAATGTTGATGTGGAGTCCTCAGCACAGGAGAGACATGGACCTGTTGGACTGTGTCCAGAGGAGGGCCGCAAAAATGGTCCAGGGGATGCAACACCTCCCCTATGAGAAAAGGCTGCGAGAGCTGGGGCTGCTCAGTCTGAAGGCTCTGGGGAGACCTGATAGCTGCCTTTCAGAGTCTAAAGGGGAGCTATAAGAAAGATGGGGACAGACGCTTTAGCAGGGTCTGTGGGGATAGGACAAGGGGAAATGGCTACAAACTGAAAGAGAGGAAATTTAGGTTAGATTTAAGGAAAAAGTTCTTTACAGTAAGGATGGTGAAGCACTGGAACAGGTTGCCCAAAGAGGTAGTAGAAACCCCATCCCTGGAGACATTCAAGGCCAGGCTGGACCAAGCTCTGAGCAACCTGATCTAGCTGTAGATGTCCCTGTGCATTGCAGAGGAGTTGGACTAGGTGAACTTTTAAGGTCCCTTCCAACTCTAAGGATTCTATGACTCTGTGATATGTTAAAATATACATTTATTCTGTCAGTACCTGAATTCAAAATAGAATCATAAAATACTTAAAAGTAGGTATAGTATACCAGCCAGAGTTAACTTCTCAACCCTAGAAACAACATATTCAATTTTTGTCTATGTTCATTGTTCGCTAAATGATTTAATTTCAGCATTAACCAATTTAATTTCAGCATTAACCAATATTTATTGTACCTTTTAACTGATAAATTCCAACATTTTGCTGTTTTGTTTATTTTGTAGGCTGCAAATGAAGTTGAAATGAATTTATGTTTACTTAGGCAAATATTCACTATTTTTTGTTCACTGAACTCTAACAGTCTTGTTAGTAAGGTGCATAGAAAGTCACAAAATATTTGACTAAAACAAGCCACAGAAAAGCCACCATCTTAATAGAAAAGTTTATTATATTTGAGTATGGAACTGAGTCAGACATACACACGTGGACTGGTTTGCTGTTTACTTGCACCTGGGTAATCACTTACACCTACACAAGGTGAGTGCTCAATGTTGTCATCCCCCTAGTATTTCAGACTCATTATTAATTCCCTGCAGAAGTAAAACCTGTGATTCAATCTGCATTGGTGTAAACATAAACCAGATAAAATGTATATGACTGCAAGACTTTAAATTTGCAAACTTATAAGAATAAAATGTACAAAAGTCATGGCAATACTGTCTTCACAAGAGCCAGAGAAACATAAAATAAAAGGTTTACAGGGCTCTGATGTTATGATTCTCGCTTTCACACGCATTGCCATAGCACAGTGAGATAGTGTATGCAGAGACAGCCTGGAACAGAGCTGAGGAAACATGTCGAGCATATCTGAGAGGTGAAAGTTTCACCAGCAGGGTACGAGTGAAAGAACAGTTAACTGTTAAGGTGTGCCCTCTGCATAGTGAAGTCTACACTGGGGGTGTGGATTTCAGATACAATTTTGGCAATGGACTTTCATTCTAAAATAATTCATTATTTACACATATAATATAATACATATATACATATATTATAAATATTATTTACATATGTATATGCTCTGCTGATGAATCTCAAATGAAGTCACAAAAGAGTTAATGATTTTTCAATGGATTAATAACTTCTCAGTTAAAGAAAAGCATTGCAAGTTTTTGCAACATCTCTAGCAGTGTGTATAGTATCAGCCATGCTGTAATTAACATAATCATTAATATGGACTTTGAACTTGGATAGCAACATATTAGTGTAGCTAAATGCAAA
Organism: Penelope pileata; assembly: GCA_013396635.1. Lineage (NCBI taxonomy): Eukaryota > Metazoa > Chordata > Aves > Galliformes > Cracidae > Penelope > Penelope pileata. The sequence goes on from WBMW01004368.1 coordinate 19,797, forward strand.
CCCACCAACGGAAAAAAAAAAAAAAAAATAAAAACAAGCTTTTTCTGTCTATTTGTTTTAACCTAGAGCTAAAACACACTGCTGTCAATCTCGAAATTATTCCTATTTGTATTCATACGCAATCACTTGTACATGAAGTGTCTGTTGCATACACTCATCGTCATCATGATTTACCACCAGTAATGAGTTGTGCAATATCACCTGACTGTACAGAGTGACCTACCAAATCATACCACTAATAAAAGTCTATAAACATGATGATACAACTGCTGTGGTTCCGACGTGCCAGGCCATCGAATCCACACAGTCCAATAAACTCTATTGTCCCTCTCCTCCACCTGGCTGGAGGCAGGGCCCCTCTAATCCTGGTTATTATAGGCATTGTTCACTTCTCTTGGGCATGAACTAAAAGGCTCATTTTTATTTTGGCTGGGAACAAAGACTCAATTACCTTGTCCGGGGAGCTGCCAGTTGGAAACTGGAGCTGCCATCCTCCTGGAAGGATTCTTTTGTCTGCTTGTTCTTCCTTGCAATTCACGTACTCGTGC
>WBMW01004368.1:20354-35334 GCA_013396635.1 Penelope pileata
AAGTGAGTTATGTCCTCGGCTCCGTTCGACACTGCCAGGATGTTATCAGTATCTCTGAGGTACAAGATAAATTCATACTAGATACTACGAGAAGCGTAACTTCTGGTAGAAACTAAGACAACAACAAATTCTTCCACACCATTATATCAATGGATAGAAAAATTCCTTTGTTACTAGAGGATAGCTTCCAATTTTTGCAGAACAGAGAATAATAAAGTGTTTGTAAAGGAGAGAATATTCACAGTAGTGTAATTAAAGCCTTGAAGTCTGGCTTCTGAAAGGATACAGAACACAAAGAGATTTTGCCAAAGCTGGACAGAATAATTGCTTCGTTGATCTTACAGGCTACACTCTACTTTGCATGACAATTGCCTGTTTTGCAACTGTATGCCTTTGATAGACCATACTCAGTTTGCTACTGACTATAATCTCAAATCCTTTTCTTTCTTTCATTTGCAGTAAAATATCTATTGAACATTGTCTCTTTTAAATCAATTTTGAACCATAATCCATTCTCCAGGGTCTTTTTAGGACATCTCAGATTGATTCAGCTACTAATTTAACATTTTTCCTTTTATTGCCCATGTAATAAATGAAAATATTGCCATTCTTCGCACAATCTCACTTGACATGTACTTTCCTGCTAACAATAAAGTGTTTATAATTGTTATAATTATGGTTTTGTAAACACTTTTGCATAATTTCTGTAACATTGTGCTTCTAAAACTGTGTAAGGCTGTAGTTTTTTAACACGAAAATACCTTTAAACTGAATCAAAAGCGTTCTTAAATGAAAATATGCATCAACAGCAGATCTTGTTGCACAAGTTTGCATAAGATATGAACAATGTGACAAGTTCTCATTTCAAATATATTACACATCATACCCTTCCAAAATATCTAGCTTGCCTAAGCAGACTCTTGCTAGGCTCTTTGTGATGCAGATGGAGTACCTTGATACTTGTACAGACTGCATTAACCTCATTATTACTTTATCTTAGTGAAAACAGCATCTAAATCATTGCATACAGGGTATGTTACACCCTTGAACTAGTAAAAGACTGCTAAAGATACAATTAATACTTGCTTGCCTTGAAACAAGACACAAAATCAGTGAAATAGCATAATTTTGGGAGGATATAAATATTTTATAAAATTGTAACACTTTTAAGTAAGTGTATGTTACCAGCAGCAAGCATTTTGTAAAGCAGCTAAAAATAAACGCATAATTAATATTTAAGCTTAAATGGGCAAATAGATAGGTGGTATAATTGCTCAAAGGACTTGCCAGGAAGGATTATTAAGTCATAAATTCTGCAAGAACAAGGGTTATGAGCATGTGAGAAATATATCTAGTGAAAGGAAAAAAAGCCCCAGCTGCCAAATTAAGATGAATTCTATCAAGAGATTTCCTAATCTACACATAGAACTGTATGAATTGCATACAGGCTATAGACGTATAATTAACATGTGTAGGTACATACATACGGATATGAAACCTATCAATGAAGGAAGGGCGTCAAAACTTCAAAAGTCTTCTCGGAGCTACCTGTGAGAAGCTGTTCTGCTTTACTGATTATAGGATTTCGGTCTTACTCGTACTGCTAATATAGTCTGAGATAGAGATCTTGTCACTTCTTGTGTTTCCTTCTAGTTGCAATTCATTTTGTGACTAGATCATTCTGATTTTACCCTTGCAGTACATAGATTGTCTGCTAAATTTTCATTAATGTCAGATTAACTAGGTGTAAAGTCAAACCATGCTCTCTATCTTTACTACATATCCAAACCTACAAAAAAAAAAAATAATAATTGAAATATTGAGAATCTCCTGTGCTATCAAACATAATTCGTTGATTCAGTTGTTAGCATAAGTAGTATGCTTGATTTCATTATTATATTACCACCAGCTGACCTCAGGTAATTCAAACATTCACTTACAACTTCTTAATTTATATGTGAAGTTAGAATTTTAATTTTTTTAAAGTCACTTCATTTCTAGACTAGTTGGACTGTTTGTTCTCAGTTCAGGGGGTTTGCCATTCAAATTCATTTTGTCCTTTCATTCAATAAGTGAGAGTGTGTTGGAGGTAGGAGGAAGTTATTCAGATGAAAGAACCAAGGTAGTAGTTAACAAAATGTCATCTATGGATCTTTAAAAATATATTATTTTTAAAAGGTTTTTGTGATACACAGTTGACTGTAATTGGGTATTCAGTTTCTTGAAATATAGGTGGAGTGCTTTAATAATATATTATTTATTCTGTGGCCATAACGTGAACCCCATTTTAATCATGATTTTTCTCCTCCTTTTCTGATTTGCATACATATGGATTCCTCGCATTCCTCACTATATGATTATAAAAATATTTTCTGTCAATTTATGAAGGGATGCCTTGAAGGCAGAAAAAAATCTCTTTTTTTTTCACATTATTAAAGTTTGTATGAATTAAAATAAATTTATCTAGGGGCACAGTGATATATACATAGGGGGAAGATTTCTGTCTGATGTAAATTGAACTATATATATTGAAATGACAGACCACTATTTCAAAGCAGATAAACCTAGATATTTTGTTTATACATACCAATGTGTCTTAATCAATAGTAACATCTAGTTTCCTGGTATTATAATCATAACAGTGATTTATTCTGTGATCCTCCTCACTTTGTGTGCCCAGCATACTTACGGTAACTCAAAGTGTATTATATTCTGAGTGTCTATACATCTAATATGGAATACATTTCAGGTTTTGCAGACTAGTCTTCTGTAAAGGTATCAAACTGCTGCATACAAAAAGTCAAACAGTTCAAGGTTTCAAAACTAGAATCTAGATGCAGCAAGTTCTTCATATTCAAATTAAGTTTCTAATTTGAACGTTTATGTGAGCTTCGAGCTGCTAAAACAAACAGAAAAAGAGAAGGAAATATGCTGTTAAACGTATACACTCACCAAGTTAGACTACTGTAAAAGTAAAAATACGACCAAAAATAAAGATTGGAGGAAGAATGATAATCTTTGATCAGTGTGGGCAAGCAGAAATACTTCCTTCTTAGCACTTAATATCTTACAGAAAATGAATGCATTGATGAATATTATGAAAATACTTCAGCATTTCAATGTACTTGACAGTATAATATAGCCAGAAGAAACTTGTCCGGTAATAAGCATAAATAAGAGCACAAAAACATATAATTTCCAGACTCCATGCAAATCTAGTTTCTGCCTATGCACATCAGGAATGAGCAGAGTGATGTCATTTGCATCTCTCTGCACACCTGTATCACCAGCACTTAAAAAGATATGTTGTCATTTTATCACAGATCATCACAACTGATGAAATATACAGAACGAAAAGATTGTCCAAGAGTACGCTGACTGATTTCATATTAATATCAAAATAAGCATCTGTCTGTGACAAATAAATTTCAGGATACACAAATCTTTCAGAATTTTCAGTTTCAGAATCAGTTTCACAGAACTGCAGGGGTTGGAAGGGACTTCTGAAGATCATCAAGTACAACTGCCCTGCTAAAGCAGGTTCTCTACAGTAGGTCACGCAGGTAGACATACAGACAGGTCTTGAATGTCTCCAGAGAAGAAGACTCCACAACCTCTCTGGGAAGCCTGTTCCAGTGCTCTGACTAAAAAGAATTTCTTCCTCATGTTAGGATGGAACTTCCTGTGTTTCATTTTCTGCCTGTTGCCCCTTCTTCTATTGCTGCATGCCAACAAAAAGAGTCTATCCCCATCAACTTGACTGCTGTACTTTAGATACATACAAACAGATATGAGATATGAGATCCCCTCTCAGTCTTCTCCAGGCTGAAAAGTCCCAAGTTTCTCAGCCTTTCCTCATAAGAGAGATGCTCCAGGCCCCTAATAATCTTTGTAGCCCTCCACTGGACTCTTCCTAGGAAATTCCCATCTTTGTTGAACTGGGGAGCCCAGAACTGGACACAGTATTCTACACGTGGCCTCATCAGGGCACAGTAGAGGGGGAGGATCACCTCCATCAACCTGCTCTTCACACTCTTTTTAATGCATCCCAAAATCTTTGATCCCAGTCTGATCTCCAATAAACTGAGACTTTGGTTCAGCAATCATGGGTGCAATCACAAATACAGATGTGACTCGCACAATATTTGTGTTTGCAACATGCACCTTTGTCTCTGAAAAACAAGTAATGACTATGCCTTTCAATGGTATTACAGACGAACTTCTGTAAATGTCTACAAGATCATTATCACTTACAAGCATTTATAATCCAAACTTACAGGAGCTGCAAGAAAGGCAATCACAAATCAATCTTGGAATTGTCATTATTTTGACATTATTTTTGCACAGCAATAATAAAAACATTTTAAAAAAGGCAGCTCAGTCAAAGTTCTGTAGAACTTCTGTGTTAAATTTTTATAATGAATTCTGTTGTGCATATATATACGGTGAGATCCATCTAATTTAATTTAAAAAACTATAACTGTCCAATCTGAATCATTTAAACTTCACAGATAGTCAAAGCAGGAGAACTGATACCTCCTCATATATCTGTAGATATTAGGTGAAACCTGGAGTTTCCTAATTCTCCATCTCTGTGGAAACAAACTTTTCCACTTTTCCACTTTTCTAAGTATAAGAAGCTGCAAAATAGTTTGTTTTAAGAAAAAGTTTTAGATTTTTTCTGGAATAAATGTACTTGGTGGCAAACATCTTTCTGGCACAGAACCCCTTAAAAGACCAGAATGTGACAAAATTTTCTTGAAATGGTGTCATAGGTCAATGTAGATATGCTGTTATATAATCTGCTACACATCTCTCATTACTGGGCTTTTATGGTGACAACAAAATTCTTAAATAGTTTGTTTAAGAAGCCCATAGCCTCTTTCAGTCATGTCTCCACATGTGCTCATCTGCATGTTCTTTGAAAAGCAGGCTTTATGACGTAAAAGAGGAGAGTATTGATTGATTACAAGAAATACCAATGTCTGAAATGTAGATTTAGGTTTCAGACATACTATAGATCAGTTTTGGACATGATGGGGGGAGGTTCAAAGTGGAGTAAGACATCTCAAGTGATTACATGGGAAAGAAATCTCTTTAACAGCTCTCAGGAAGAAAAGAGCTTAATATTCCTGATAGATTTTTATTGTTGAAATGTTGAGTTTCCTATGGCTGTTAAATGACCATTTCAAAGCCTACCTGTGCTGCAAACAGTCTGATAGATGAGCGTAGAAAGCCCAGTTTTCATCTTGCATGACAAATACTTTTTTTCTTTTTCTCTGGAGAATATACAAAAAATACAGCTGACTTTCTTACACAATCTAAAGCTAGCACTTGTAAAGAAAGAAATCTCAAAATCTTGATAATTGTAATTTCTGCTGTCTGAATGTTGCATGGAGAAAAGCTGAAGGATTTCTGGTGTAAAAAAAAAATCAAGTTTTACAACTGTGTCATTTAGTGAAAAAATTCAAAAAGGCAGCTATAAACATTTCTCCATGGCTGTCACATGAAAGCCACTCCCTGGGCATTGAAATATTTTATCACCAGATGGGTAGATGGGGGGAGAACAGTGAATGTTGCCTACCTTGACTTCAGCAAGGCTTTTGATACAGTCTCCCATGACATCCTGATAATGAAGCTGAGGAAGTGTGGGATAGATGAGTGGACGGTGAGGTGGGTTGAGAACTGGCTCACTGGCCGAGCTCAGAGGGTAGTGATCAGCAGCACAGAGTTCAGCTGGAGGCCTGTAACTAGCAGTGCTCCCCAGGGGTCGGTGCTGGGTCCGGTCTTGTTCAATATCTTCATCAACNGACAGGGACCTCCTGGAAAGAGGCCAGTGGAGGGCCACAAAGATGATACAGGGTGTGGAGCATCTCCCTTATGAGGAGAGGCTCAGTAATCTGGGTCTGTTCAGCCTTGAGAAAAGAAGGCTGAGAGGAGATCTGATCAATGTCTACAAATATCTAAAGTGCAAGAGGCAAATGGAGGTGGGGAATCTCTTTTCAGTGGTCTGTGGGGACAGGACGAGGGAAATGGCCAAAAACTGGAGTGCAGAAAGTTCCGCAGTTTCCACATCAATATGCGGAAGAACTTCTTCACGGTATGGGTGACGGAACACTGGAATAGGCTGCCCAGGGAGGTTGTGGAGTCTCCTTCCCTGGAGATATTCAAGACCTGTCTGGATGCCTCACTGTGCAATCGGCACTAGGGAACCTGCTTTGGCAGGGGGCTTGGACCCAATAATCTGTCAACATCACTTCTAACCCCTACAGTTCTGTGATTCTGTGATCACTTCATATCTTTTGCATCTTCTTATTGTTTTTATTAAGTACCCCAATGCATGACAGTTTCTCCTTATATATGCAGGACCATTGAATATCATTGTGACTGCTCCAAAGGACAGACCCATAGCCTACACTGGAGATGTGGTCCAGAACAGAAATGGTCTGTTCCTGCATTTCTCCAGAAGAAACAAAGCACACCAGAAATATATGGAGGCTAGCATCAACTTGATCTGCAATAAAACTGCCCCAATATTCAGATTCTGTTTCTACTTTAAATGAAATTCTATCTCTGCATGGCATGAAGCTGAAGATACATGTGCTTTTCCAGTTAAGGAACAGAAAGTGAGGGTTCTCAAAATGTTCAGAAATCCAGATCAGATAAGACTCTCCCAAAATTGGTCTTATGTTTCCCAGAAGGATTCTATAAGAGCAACAGATGAAAATGTTTTCACACCAATGATCCAGTCTTCCTTGAATTAATTTAACTAGAAACAAAATCTGGTGCCATAACTAGCCCTCTTTTTACGATTTTTGCCAGAAAATAAAAAAAAAAAANCCTCCTCTGAACCCTCTCCAACAGTTCCATGTCTTTGCTGTATGGGGGATCCCAGACCTGGACACAGTACTCCAGACGGGGCCTCACAAGGGCAGTGGAGAGAGGGACAGAAGGAAGAATGTAATGTCTTGATTTGATCCGAAATGGTTCATAAGATAGTATATCAAAGCTTAAAGATGATTGCATTGATCTAGAGGGACATTAATTGGACTGTAATTGATAAATCATATTCATTCTGAACCCAAATTTAATTTTGTCACTCGGATAAAAAGATATTCCACAAAGATATATATTACAACCAGGATTTGAAAAACACGCTTGTTAAAATCATTTATATTCATAGTAATGTTAAGCTGTGTATGAGAATACATTAACAAAAGGCAAAATGACAGCTTCTAATTAATCTACTTTTAAAAAGTGAATATAACTATTACACAGAATATTTTTGTGGACACAGGAAAAATTGCAATGATAAGGCAGTAGAGGTTTGCCAGGACAGTGAGCAGCCTAACTTGCAATACCAGTAAACTTTTACACACTGATAAGGAGGGATATACAGAAATTACTTTTTACCTACTCATTGGACAAGTGTCCTCTTTGTCCTTGAAGGATCATCACAATTGTCTGCAATTTAGAACAACAGTCCTAAACCCATTAATTGAAATCTCCTTCCAAACATGACTCGATCAATGGCTTTAAATGATTATTCTCCTTGTTTCATTTGCCAATCTGGAAAACAAACAAACAAAAATGCTTAGCATATTTTAAAGATAGTTTCGATTCTAGGTCATAAACTGAAGGAATTTTTATGGCATTTTATGTTTCAATATACTTATGTCTTCTTTACATTTTTTTTTATCTGGTGTATATTTACTAACCATGTTTAAAAACATAGTGTAGCTATTATACATGAAACAGATTGGTCAGCATAAGAAGGCTCCAAAACTCCTTTCTATAAATAAAGTAGGTAACATTTGTGTCATTTTTATATGTTAACTGAAATGTTAATTAAACTTAACTCACTGTTCCACATCAATCAAGTTCTGAAGTGCAGAGTACACCTCACAGTATGAATGCATGTGCAAGAGTACTGTAGAATTCCTCCTAATCAATTTAATTGTCATTTCTGAGATATCAAAAAATTAAGTTGATATTAGTATAAATGTGGATTTTAAATCCCAGGATCTCATTTGTGTTAATACATTATCAATAATATTTGAATTCAAAATAGACTATCTCTTGTAAGGAATTCTTTTTCACATTTACACAAAACTTTATGATAGAATTGTTGTGTTGTGATACTTTCTTTTTTCTTCTAAGTTTTCTATTGTTTATTTTGAAAAAAAAAAAAAGAGTCAAGAAGAAATAAAGCAGCCATTTCATTATTCAGCAAGCTCTTATGCAGCTATCTTTTTCTTCAAGGGAACATGTGAACAGGAACAAAGGGTGTTTATTATTCAGGGAAGAAAATTTGAGTAGACCTGTCAGACTTTAATAACAACTTTAAAGACTTTCTTTATTATATTATGAGATTTACAGTCCAAGGTTAAAACTACTACTCCCACAAGCTAAATTCAGCATCTCCTTGTTTCATAAATGTAGTACCATAATGTAAAATAGAGCATATAGATGAACACAGTCTAACATTTTAAAGATATATATTGGCCTAAGACAACAGAGTCTATACACATGAGGAATTTTTTTTTGTAGAAGTTTCTACTAGATAAGTAAAAGCCTGTTACATATTATTTCTGCAGACATTCTGCAGTATACTTTTCCTTCACAACATCCCTGAAATCCTCTGTTGCTGCTGTACAATCCTCCAACATAACACAGGGGTCATTTCTTGGAGTAAAATCTCATTCTGTTCTGTACCTGCAAGATGGGAGATTTTCACTGCAAATTTAAACCTTCGATTACATTTCAGTAGGAGCCTGCCTCTTAACGGTTATAAATTTATGAGCTCCTGTTAATTTTTAAACAGGGAAACAGCAAGAGTGGCAGCACATATTGCTTCAAATTCATGTTTTAACATCAGTTGCTTCATAAAGGTAGACCAGAAAGGTTACAGAGCCAATACTTGCATAGTCAGCATTCGTCAAATGAGTGGCCTTGGATTCTCTGAAGCTTGTACAGCATGACACGCATATGCCACAAGGCCTTGCTGAACACTAGGGAGAAAGAAAAAGAAATCAGGGACATTTTCTTTCACTTCTGCTAAACAAGTCTGAAATAAAAATTGCCTCCTCAGCACTTTATGAATGAGTGGATTTCCCTGAATCATTTTAATTTGACATAGGCATTAAGTGGCATAGCTTCACTGAACTCAGGTGAAAATAAGTAATAGGAAGTTTAGTAATGCTGCAGAGCAAAGTTTCTATCTTGTTGCTGCATGAAACTCGGCAAGCGGAAACATGCCACAGAGAATTAATGCTATTTTCAATTCCTTTCTATATTTGAGCAAGGCAAGAGGAATCCATTATTTAGATTTTCCTGGGATGCTCTAGTCTAGTCACTGGGAATTTTGTCTTGACAATCTTGCCTTGCCAATTGCGTTAACAATCTCACCTTTTAAATGCAATTGCAGGAGTTCCGTCAGTTTTGAGCTACACATGGGTTTTTAAGTCCTCTACGCAAGGAGGAGATCCAACTGCATCTCAAGAGATCTCAATGCCAAGTTCTGAACACGTGCCTGACGTTATTCATTTGCAGGAACAAGATTCATTACAATTCATTTCAGTAGCTTGATGCATGCAGCAACTATACAAGCAGTGAAAATAAAAATATATCTGTTGGTTTTTGCACAATTGTACGTTTCATCTAGGCCAAGATATTTTATCCTGCGTGGTTGTCTTGTTGACATTCTTTACTTGAAGGTAACTACTTTATTGATATGTATGTCTGCAGAGCCAGAAAGGTACATCAAAACAGGTGGTCTGTCCTGATGAGTTCCATATAACGTAGCAAAATGTAATCATTAGTTTCAAAAAGCAACTGCTTGTTGAGATTATCTAAACTAATAGGGAATTGTCAACCAGATGCTATAGAATCACAGAATCACAGAATCAAAGGGGTTGGAAAGGACCTCCGGGGATCATCTAGTACAACCCTCCTGCTATAAAGCATGTTCCTTAGAGTAGGTTCCAAAGGAAAGAATCCAGGCAGATTTTGAATATCTCCAGAGAAGGAGACTGCACAATTTCGTAGGGCAGCCTGTTCCAGTGCTGTGTCACACTCAAAGTAAAGAAATTTTTGCTTACATTCAAATGGAACTTCCTATGTTCCAGTTTTTGTCCATTCTCTTCGTCCTGTTGCTGGGCACCACCAAGAAGCGCCTTGCCCCACCCACTTGATACTCACCCTTTAGATATTAATCTGTTGTTAAGATCCCTTCTCAGTCATCTCTTCTCCAAGCTAAACAGTCCCAGGTCTCTCAGCCTAACCTCAGAAGAGAGACGCTCCAGCTAATTGGCTTTGTGATCCCCCGCTGAACTCTCTCCAGTGCCTGTCTGTTTTTCTTTAAGTGCTGCTGTCTTTAAGCCTGCTGTCCACACTCTTTTTAATGCACTTCAGGATACCATTGGCGTTCTTGGCCACAAGGGCAAACTGCTGGCTCATAATCAGTCTGCTATTCACTAGAACACCTAGGACCTTCTCCACAGAGCTCCTTTCCAGCAGTTCAGCCCCTAACCTCTACTGGTGCGTTTGGTTATTCCTCCCCAGGTGTAGAACTCTGCATTTGCCCTTGTTCAACCTCACAATGTTCCTCTCTGCCCAGCTTTCCAGCCTGTCCAGGTCTTGCTGAATGGCAGCACAGCCTTCTGGTTCATCAACCACTTCTCCCAGCTTTGTATCATCAACAAAATTGTTGAGGGTAGACTCTATCCCTCCATCCAGGTCACTGATGAATATGTTGAACAATACTGGGCCCAGTACTGACTCTTGGAAAACACTGCTAATTACCGGCATTCAACTGGACTCTGCGGTGATGGTCACACCAGCTCTGCCAATTCTCAATCTGCCTTAGAGTCCACTCATCTATCTTACACTTCTGAAGCTTACCTACGAGGTAGGCACTATCAAAAGCCTTGCTAAAGTCAAGGTACACAATATCCACAGCTCTCCCCTCATCTACCCAGCCATCCTGATATTGTAGAAACCTATCACATTGGTTGAGCATGATGTCCCCTTGGTGAATCCATGTTGACTGCTCCTGACAACCTTCTCTTCTTCCACTTGCATGGAGATGACATCCAAAATAGCTGTTCCATCACCTTGCCAGATACAGAGGTGAGGCTGACTGGCCTGTATTTTGCAGCTCCTCCTTCTTGCCCTTTCTGAAGACTGGAGTGACACTGGCTTTCCTCTCATCTACAGGCACCTTTTCTGTACTCCATGACCTCTCACAGACAATAGAGTGGTTCAGCAATCACTTCTGCCTGCTCCCTCTACCAAGCGGAAGTTTTCTTTCTCTAAATTCTCTCTTACCTCCAGGTTCTGGGATTCATGAAGCCAGTGTTAGCAGTAAAGCAAATAAGGTGTTCAGTAACTGTCTCCTCAGTGTCCTCTGTTGCCAGGGCACCCACCTTATTCAGCAATGGGACCACATTTTGCTATTGATATACTCAAAGAAGCTCTTCTTGTTGTCCTTGATGTCCCTCTCCAAATCTAATTCCAAGTGGGCCACAGCCTTTTTCATTGCATCTCTGCATGCTCTGGCAATACTCCTATATTCCTTCCAAGTGACCAGACTCTTTATCCATTTTCCCTAAATTTTCTTCTTCCATTTGAGTTTTTCCATGAGCTATTTGCTCATCCATGCAGGTCTCCTGCTACCTTTGCCTGATTTCTTACTCACAGGATTCACCAGTCTTGAGCTTGGGAGAAGCGGTGCTTGAATGTCAACTAACTCTCTTGGGCCCCCTCACCTTCCAGTGCTCTAACCCATGGGATACCTCAAAGTAGGTCATTGGAAGAGGTCAAAGTTGGGCTTCGTGGAGTCCACGGTTGCAACCCTACTTATTGCCTTGCTTCTTCCATGAACTCCACTATTTCATGGCCACTGCAGCCAAGGCTGCCCCCAACCCTCACATCCACAACTAGTCCTTCCTTGTTTGTAACAAAAAGGTCCAACAGTACACCTTTGCTTGTTAACTCCTCCACCACCTGTTTCAGAAAGTCAACTTCAATGCTCTGCAAGAACCTCCTGGATTGCTTGTGCCTGGCAATGTTGTTTTTCCAGCAAATAATATTAATCTGAACAGTTGCAGATACTCAGTGTCACCGGCTCTTTTGTCATAAGGTCATGGAATTTCCTGAGTTGGAAGGGTCTCACAAGGATCAAGTCCATCTCCTAGCTACACACAGGACCAATCGAAATTCAGGCCATATTTCTGAGACCAGTGTCCGAATGCTTCTTGAACTCCTACAGGCCTTGTGCTGTGACCACTGCCCCGAAGCCTGTTCCAGTATCCAATCACCCTCTCAGTGAAGAACCTTCTTCTAGTATCCAACCTGATAGCTACCTTGGGTCCTGTTGTTGTCACCAAAGAGGAGAGATCAGTACCTGCCCCTCTGCTTCCTTCATGAGGAAGCTGTAGGCCATCACGAGGCCCTTCCTCAGTCTCCTCTTCACCGGGCTGAACAAACCAGGGGACCTCAGCCAGTCCTCACACAGCTTGTCCTTCAGACCCTTCACCATCTTCATAGCCCTTTTCTTTGAATGCTCTGGTAGTTTTGTGTCCTTCTTGCATCGTGACACCCAAAACTTCACACAGTGTTCAAGCTGAGACTACACCAGCACTGAGCAGAGCAGGACAATCCTTTTCCTCTCCTGGCTGGCATTGTTGGGTCTGATGCATCCCAGGGTACAGTTGGCCCTTTTGGCTGCCAGGGCACACTACTGACCCACATTCAACCTGCCGTCGGTCAGAACCCCCAGATCCATTTCTGTGAGTCTGCTGTCCAGCTTCTCATCCCTGACTCCATACTTCTATTTGGGGTTAACCTGTTACAGGTGCAGAATCCAGAATTTGCTGGTGTTAAACTTCATGTGCTTGCCCAGCCTTATAATTTGTCAAGATCTCTTTGCAAGTCCTCTCTACTCTGAAGTCAACAGCCCTCCTGATTTAATGTCATCTGCATCCTTACTCCATGCATTCAAGTCCTACATCTAAATAATTTATAAAAACATTAAAGTGACACTCCTGTAATAACATGACTAAGAACAATTAATTTAAATATTTTATCAACAATTCTAATTGAAAATAATATGTTTAATTTATCTTTCTAAGTCACAAACAACACAATTTGATAGAGACAGGCAGTCCATGAATGACGAACACTAAGACATGAAAGGAAGACAAAGAATCAATCTACCAGTACCTTGCAGCAGATAAATCTTTTTACAGTTGAATTGCAATGATGCAAATATTTGAATTTATGAATATAAATTTAAAATTCAATGTAAAATTTCACTTCATGCTACTAAGTATGTCTAAAGCTTGTCTTGATTTCATATGGTGGAAGTAAGCATTAAAGTATAAATCTAGATGCCTAATTTCTAGTAGGTTTAAAAACTTGTCTAAAAACTTTTTCAGCAATAGGGTAATTAGAATCTTATATTAAGTGATTTCACCTTGTACAGCTTTATTGTGTTTTTCATCATACTTCCACAGAGTTTATGATTAACTGACCTCTCAAAGCATGCCTTGTATTGTTAGAATGATTGTAATTCAGTTCAGTATTTTTCCTAATTTTTTCTAATGATCTTAAAGATAATGAGCCTGGAAGGACGGTGTTCTTCTTTTCAGTTTCAGACAGAATGCACTTCCCAAAGAACTGTTCCAACAGATTTGTGTTTAGAAAATGTGTAAGTTGAATGCTTTATGGCCATTTTCTTTAGCAACCTGCAAGATAAATCTTTGTAAATTAATCTCTCGTTGGCAAAGCTAGAACTATTTTCAAAAGTCAAGATGTATGGCTCATATTTAGTGAACATGCCTTATTTGCCTCGCAAGCAGTCGAAAATGTGACTGCTCACCCAGAGCATGAATAGACACACAAAAACAGAATGCAAGCACGAAGTATACATGAAGCTGTTTATCACATACGGTGCATTTACAGTCCAGCTTACTTTCTTAAAGGAAATACTCTTTTGTATATCTACCATTTACACTGCTTTGAGTGTCATATCTGGATAGTTAACGGAAGTTCACATATCTAGCAGATGCTGCCAAGAGTTCATGAGCGCTTGAGACACATACAAACCACTGTTTTGATTCAGCATGGAACACACTGACAGAAAGGCAGGAGCACGGCAATGTGCGTGCCTTTTTACTGGGTGTTAACTTGCTTTTTCATATTATCATTGCTTCTGGACCTCACCATGTACATTTTCATGATAAGCTTGTTCCTTCCTTTCTGAAGTCCAAACTGCTGACCTTGCATTCATCTGGAATCGAAAGACTGTTGCTGGCTGCAGCAGGTTATTACAAAATCTTTTCATGTCAGTTTTGATTAAGGTGCTGAGACTGGACAAATGTAATTTGTACCCCACAAGGTACCATGGTATGAAGAGTGACAACAATTAATACTTTGCCTACTGGTGGCAATAGTATAATGCCTTCTGCTGCTTCTAATAACTTGATTCATGTTTCAGAAAAGAAAATTTACCTGCCTCATGAAAGAAAATACTCCACTTTCTGTCTACTCGAAGGTTTTTGGTCTTTGAAGCTAATGGTTGTTCTTTTTTATGTAGTTCTTTTTATTAGTTATTTATTAGTAAGTATTAGGTATTAGTTAATTAATTAGTAATTAATTTCAGTTCTATTTTTTAATAGTTCTTTAGGGATTCTTATTTGGCATATTAAAGAAAAATTTGGTTTTCTTATGAAGACTGCTAGATATTTTTTTGAAAATATAATTAAAAAGAGGAATGAAAAATATAAAGAACTGCAACAGGGGAAAGAAACATTAACTCTGAGTCAATTTATCAGATGGTTAAACAAAATGTTGTAAAATCTAATTACCAAGACTCAAATCCTAGTAAAACCTGTCAAAAGAGAATGAAATATCAATCACTTTCTTCAGTGACACAGTTTCTGAAGTAGTGTTTGCAATTATAGAATCATAGAATGGT
>WBMW01004369.1:0-105924 GCA_013396635.1 Penelope pileata
ACCTGGGACTGTTCAGCATGGAGCAGACTGAGAGGCAATCTTACCAATGCGTATAAATATCTAAAAAGCAGGTGTCAAGTGTGTGGGGCCAGGCTCTTTTCAGTGCTGCCAAGAAACAGGACAAATGGTAATGAGCGCATACTGGAACACATGAAGTTCCATATGAACATGAAAAAGATCGTCTTTACTGTGAGGGTGACGGAGCACTGGAACAAGCTGCCCAGAGAGGTTGTGGAGTCTTCTCTGGATATTCAGTACCTGCCTGGACACTTTCCTGTGTAACCTACTGTAGGGAACCTGCCTTAGGAAGGAGGTTGGACTAGATGATCTTCAGGTGTCATTTCCAGCCCTTACGATTCTGTGATTACTGAAGGTAACCATTTCTTGAACTTGATTTGGATGTTGTGTTGGAAGTATTCATTGAACAATCTTGATATATAGAACCTGGAGGCTCACTGCAGTACTCAGATATATAGGTCTGTAGTTCACCCTTTCAATCTCAATCAGTGGGAAACTTCTGTATGGTGCATTTGAACTGGCTTGTTTTGCGTGATTTTTTCACTTCCATGTTTTTGTTTTGTTTAGTAATGTGGCTGTGCTTGTCATTTGGTCTCTCATCTGTCTTAATGCCCATCGGTTTCAAGCAGAGAGGCCACTGAGCTACAGGAATTGCAAGCTGTACCCTGTTGTGGCCTCCTCATGAGGTCCCACCATGCAGTAGGGCTGAGTACTTGTCCACTGTGGATGTATAACCATATGAAGCTGCAGGTCATGCTGTAGCTGTTCTTTCAACTAGGATTTATACATTTGAATAGTATGAGTGTGTATACACATAGTTATTTGCAATTCAATCTTTGCAAAGCTGTGTGACTTGCAAGAACCAAAAAGGTGGACGCTGCATTTCATTGACCAGGCATAGCCATGCAACACCTTTTTCTTAGACCAGGTGTGTCTGAAGCCACTGTTATTCATCCTTACATGTCTTTATATATCCTGGATGCTAGTTATGCTGCAACTAGTAAAACGTTCCCATTCTTCTATGTGTGGTGATGTGAAGAAGCTGTTTATAACACCTTGAATTGGAAACTTTAAATGCAATGACATTGGACTACATTGGACGAAAACAGCAAATACAAGCTGTATTTTAAAAAATGTGTTTTAAGCAGGAGGAACAGCTGAGTTCTTTCCATTACCTTTCTTTAGAAGGGATCATAACTGCATCCCCTCTTTTGAGTTAATAAATACCATTCATGACATACTTTTCAGATAACTTTGAGTCCAATTGTGTTTTAGTCATACATTCTTCTGGTGTTTCCAGTGTTTCCTGAAGAGGTGAGGTGTGGCACACAGCCATGAAGCATGGTTTAATAAACTAACTGTTTACGGTAAATGCTAATTTTAAAGATATGAAGCACGTGCATACCTGACAATTTTAGATAGCTTTCTGTGATTCTGTCTGCTTTTATTTTAGTGCATTTACAGTTCATGTTTTAAACAGATGAACGTTGTCTAGAAATGCAAAAAAAGGGACTGAATCCTCAACTATCCATGTTCTGCCATGGCTGCTATTGAGAAAAAGTGCTTCTCAGAAACTTCAGTGTTCTGAAATATAATAAGGAAAATTGTTGTGTGATTAGTAAAATGTATAGAGCATAAGTTGGTCTTTCATTTATAGCTGGGGTAGTGTTTTCAGGAACATGATTATTTGAAACAATTCCTTTATATTTGTAAAATACTTGATTTGGTTTTATTCTAAAATAGGCTCCATCTGTATCTGTGCTTTCTATATATAAATAAATGAATATGCAAACTGAGATTTGAAATTGAAGCTTCCTTTGATTTGGTAGAAGCAGGGCAGC
The DNA here is from genome assembly GCA_013396635.1 of Penelope pileata. Lineage (NCBI taxonomy): Eukaryota > Metazoa > Chordata > Aves > Galliformes > Cracidae > Penelope > Penelope pileata. Next base: position 1,860 of record WBMW01004369.1, read on the forward strand.
AGAAGTTTGAGCTCTTTTGGGTGGATGGTGCCTGTTTCTAGACAAAATTTCAAGTATGAAGACATGCCTATTAAGGGGAGTCTGTCTTTCTTGTTTTGGTTGAAACAAAGGTAATTGCATCAAAAAATTGCATTTTCACTTTAGTACCCTGAATTCTTTTGCCTCGTGCGGCACCAGTTCTTCAGAGCCTGTATTTATTTTTTCTTAAGTGAATTTATAAAGCTTCTGTTGGGCACTTGAGAAATAAATGGCAACAGATAATAGTGGAGGGAGAAAGGTGTTATTTATGTAAGAGATCCATTATCCAGGACGTAAATGCTGATCTATGTGCTGTGTATACTAATGTAGTTACCATGTGCTGTTCATGTGCGTGGCGTACATTCAACTCCTGTAGGCATATGCTTCCATTTTATGGGACTTTCTGTTAAGTCTTGACATCCTGAGCTCAGTAGTCTGCCATTCTCAGTGGAAAACTTGTGAAAATGTATTATTTTTCCATCCTGAAGTACAAATCTGCCTTCAGGAAAGTTATCAGTGAGCTAGAAATTGTCATGCTTACGTCAATATTTCTTGTGGATACATGCTGCAGCATTGTTTTTAATTTGTTGTCTGAATTCTGCAGAACAAAGCTCTGAGACTGCACATCAGCAGCTGTGGAGAGGAGGTGCAGTGTGGAGGGCTCATTGTGCGGTATCAACTGATCAGAGTGTAAAAGCCTCCAAGCATGTAATGACCACTTCCACACTTCACTGAAGAGTAAAGTTGCATGTTTTGTATTTGCTTTTAATCTCAGAATAGCTGAGGGAAAACCTAATGTTCATCATTTGTCTTTACTTTAAATATCTTCCAATTTTGCGGAGCTGACCTGCCTTTCAACCCTTCAGGAGCTGAAACTAGACACAGCTTGGGAAATGTTTGATTTTGCTCAGAAGAGGTTGGAACTGATCATCTTGACCTAGCTGAGGTTAGCCTTTCTGAGAATTTTCCTCTGTAAAACTGAAATGAAAAATAATACTTCAGTCCCTTAAATCACTCTCTCTATATACATTAAAATACAGAATATAAAAATTACAATTCTTAAAACAGGGTAAGACTAAGCAATAGTTAAACTATGAATGGTCTGTGATGAACATGCAGTTGTTTTCAGAAGAATTGCAGTTGTTAAAGGGAAGAGAAACCGTTCAATTATGAGGAAAATATAATTATGTTAAATAATGCCTTGAGCATTGTATCTGTTTCTCTTTCTCTTCAAGAATGTCCTGGTTTCAGGTGGGTTAGAGCTGTTTTTTCTTTCATAGTGTCTGGTATGATGCTATGTTTTGGCTTTAGGAGAAATACAATGTTGGTAACACCAGTGTTTCAATTGTTGGTGAGCAGTGCTGTGCACAGCCAAGGACATTTCAGTCTCTCAGCTTCTGGTACTGCTCTGCCAGTGAGGAGCTAGGGTGGCACAAGGAGCTGGGAGGGGACAGGACCAGGGCAGCTGACCCAAACTGACCAAAGGGGTATTCCTTACCGTATGACATCATGAGGGGAGTTAGCCAGGACTGCAGCCACTGCTTGAGGACTGGCTTGGCATTGGTCAGTGGGTGGTGAGTAGCTGTGTTGTGCATCACTTGTTTTGCATCTATATATGTATGTATACATATTTATTATTATTATTACTGTTATTTCTCTCTTCATTTTCTGTCATAGTAAATGGTTTTTACCTCAACCTACATGTTCTACTTTTTTTTTTTCCCCCCAATTCTCTCCCCATCCCGCTGGGATGCAGGAGGTTATGCAGAACATTTCTTTTTAAGGCCATTATGCACTGTTGAGTTCAGGTTAATGAGAATTTGGGATTGTCCTGAAGTTGTCTCAGAAGCTGACTAGAACTCAAGAGGGGTAGCCTTCAATTCCTTTGTAAAACTCTCCTTACTAACTTCACAGAAAAATGTCAGCATCAAATTGTAGCAAGAACTGGTGATGAAAATTTTAGGAAATCTAGGAATGGCTGTAGACAGCCTTTAGCTAGGGAATATCTGTATTTTACATTTATTTGAGTCTTTTGATCTGAACTGAAAGAAGATTGCTTCTATTGTAAGTGTTGAAAGAGAATACCCATTTGGCAGCAGTGATGTAGCAGTACGGGTGGAGATCTGGCTTAAGGTTTTGTAGGTATTATGCACAGTAACAGGAAATGAAATGTATGGTTTCCAGTCATCAAGATTAAATGTGGTAGATATACTTACGATCATATATATGAGAATAAATCAGTTCTGCATGTACAAAAATTCAAAATGTAAACTGGAATGTTAATAAAAAAAACCAAACCAGCATAGCTGATGTAGTCGCTGTTAGAGCTCTTTTTCAGCAGTAACCACACCATGCCCATTTCAGTAGCCATAAAACTCTGGAGGAGCATCCAGGTACTTACTTTGTGAATTATTTCAGAGAACAAAATTGCTGGAGGCCCTCTGGATCCTGAAGTTTGGTGCCCAGCTGTTGAATGCAGCCATGCAACAGATTTGTAATTTTCAGATATTTGCACAGTATCTCTTTGCCTGCCATGACACACAACTCATAATGCTTCCCAGTACCGCCCACTAAACTGTAGGCGCCCACATAAGGTGCACCTTATGTCTGTATTAGGCTCCAAATATACAAAAATCACTGGGATTTTTGTTTGTTTGTTTATTGTTTGTTTGCAGGCTTTTTTGGCATGTTTTTTTATCCCTACATTAATCCTTTGTGTTTGATTTTCTTATAGTTGGATAATAATCCGTGTTCCCAGATTTTAGCCATATCATGTCTCACTTCACCAGTGGCTTCAGTGTTTGGACACTGGCTGTTGATAATTTATCATTGTATCGTGTAAGTAAGTGCTTTGTACAGGGGTACGCTATACAGGATACATGGTTGCACTCAAACAGTTGAAAAAAAGTAATGAGAAGTATACATTTTAGATCGCTATCTGTACAAAGGGCAGCTAGCTGCAAATCTCGTTTAAACCAAGTCTGCCTCATGGGGGTGATTGTCCTGATCCCTGGGTTGGCTGTGGAAGCTGAGTTTACTGCATCAGGAACAAATCAAGCTACAGCTTTATAGTTGGTCCATTGCTGGACAGAGATGGTGTAACTGCAAATGAGAGTGGAAAAGCAGTAACGTTTTTATTAGATAATATGCAGATTTTGGAAGAGGCAGTTGTAGCTCTTTTCACAGGTTTATAAGAAAACAGATTCCAGTCCAGTAACATCAGCCATTAAACAGCATCCCTTAAAATCCTCGGGGCCAAAATAAAGTGCGTGCAGAAAATTTGGAAAAACTGAGCAGCATGTTGCCTGCTATGTTAATGCTACTTGCATCCCCATCCTGACCCCCTCTCTCCCCAGTTTTTTGTTTACTTCTGGAGGTGTTTCAGAGACTAGAAGATTACATCAGTGTTATGTCTCTATTTTATTAGATTACGTGGGATGACTTAATGTTGTACAACACAGACTGGGGCTGGGTCTGTGTTATTTCATGGGCTGCTGGGGAGGAGAGGTTGGGAAGATAGCTGGGTACACAGGGTGGGTGCACTGTGCTGCCAGTCACGAGCAGCAGAATGGCAGTTGCTGCCTGTGGAGGTAAGAGTACACTGATGCTGGTGGGCAGGGGAACACCAGAAATGGTCACTGGCTCCTCTCCTATTGCCAGCAGCTTCAGCCTGACCCTCTGCTTAGGCTGCTGTAAGCAGCGCTGTTAAGCTCCTGGAACAGGGTGCTGCTTGAAAATCACACTCTGCCTCCTCCAGGAAAGGGTGCTGGGTGGGTTGTGTGGAAGTGCTGGGAAAGTCAGTCTTGGAGGTAGGATGTCATGCTGACCACAATGGGATTGAATTAATAGGTGCTGAGAGGAGTGTGTAAAACTAATGCTAACTAGTATGGGATTGTGGAAAGTTTGTCTGATTGAATTAACTTGATAATGTTTTTACACAAAGCGACAAGTACAAGTGGTAGATAAAGATGTAATAGACATAGGTCAAGTATTTAACCTTTCAGCACCATTTTCGTTCACAGAGCAAAATCAAAGAGTGAGCTTTGACCTGGCTAAATGACCGGTGTGTAATGTCACTGTAAATATGGAGCTGTCATTGTTCAGCTGGATTTCCAGATAAGCTACTGGGCTCTTCACTGATCCTTTTGTTGGTGACATGAACTAAAGCATTGCATTGCCCCTGTCAAATTTCGAAGAGTCACAGAGCCAGAACTGATGAGGCCCAATGGGGCCTGTGGTACAGGCAGCCTGGCTTCATGGGCACAGGATGCATTGGCACGTTTCTGAATCAATTCAATCTGAGCTGCAACATGGAAAGAGCTTTCCATGTGAATTTAAAAATCACCGATGATGGCAAGGAAAGGAATGATTTTCCAGTGGCATGATGAGTAACAGAAAGGGGCAGTGATGTGGGTAGGTTGGCCAGCTGGGTCCGGCCAATGGCAGTTCTAAAGTCAAAGTTACAGAGACAGGAAATACGAGCACAGGTCACTCCCCTGTGTGTGTGAAATGGGGCACCTCCGAATGGAGGCTCATGGGCTAATGAGCTGAATGAGAACAGTGCACCCAGGAAGGGCTGACCTGATCCCTACGTACAAAAAATGAGGTGCTCTGATTAGGAGTAGACAAAACAGAGGTTTTATCATTTATTTTTGAATCACAGTTACACTTCTTCCCCCCCTGAAAGTATAAACTGTGATTCAATGCAGAATTCCTTCAGGAAGTCATGTGGCTTGAGGTGTGTAGGAGACCTTTCCAGCTCCATAATGTAGAAATCTATTTCACTTGCTGGTCAGAAGATCCCATTAAGTATATCTGTAGCTATGTCTATTTCCAGAGGGTCCATGAGACAAAACCCTGCCTTTCGCATAGCAGATTCTGGACTGCTGTCACATCAGCCAGGGTAGCCAGTCTGTCTCTGGGTGTTCTTTCTACGCTGGTACGTTTCCAGATAGCCCCTCCTTCAGTGTGCACTTACACCACGTTTATCAGCCTGCAGGACGACCAGCGCTCACACCGGGAGCAACCTGTGGCCTACAGCGTTTTCCCCTCACAAGCCTGAACATGTTTTTGGAGACTTCTCTTGCATGAAACAACACATTCAGAGAGACCTCAATGTAATGAAGAACATCTGTAAATCCAAATCATTTCTCCAGTTATATTACTCTTTGATAATAAACTGTGGCTGCTGGGGCCTGCTTTATTTATGCCTGCCATGTCTTATTTCCAATTTCAAACACGAGCATGTGTTCTTGATTTAAAAAAAAAAAAAGTGTCTTCCCCAGGTGCAGTAGATGACTTCCTCAGTCCACAAGACAAGATATGTTTCTGGAGCTTTTGTTGTTGTCAGTTCATTGTATGTCCACTACAGACACTGATCTGGGCTTGCTTTTATTTGCAGAGTGCTCTGTTTGATTTTTAAGCCTTTTCAGCATGACTTCTGCTGTTTCACTGAAAGGGCATATAAATGTATATATGTTGTGTATGTGTGTGTATATATATATAAAAACACATATGAGGGTTGCTCTGAAAGTAATGCCTCCTGTTTTATGATGTTGGCCCTGAATGTCAGAAGTGGATGTTGGTGGTATGGCAGCAGAGGCTGAACCTTCCCACCAATATCCCGTTCCATGTTGTTGCTGTGTGACAGATGGCAGCAGAGGGGCAGCCTGACCAAATGGTGTCTGACATGGGAGTGCAGATGGAGCAAAGGGGTGGAACTGAATTCCTCCATGCAGAAACAGTGGCACCCGTTGACATTCATCCACACTTGCTGAACGTTGTTGGGGCCCAAACAGTGGAGGTGAGCACAGTGAGTTGGTTGGTGGTGCGTTTCAGCAGTGATGACAGCAACAGTGGGGCACCTCTGCTGGTGCAGGTTGTTATGAGTGTGGCATGCAGGCTCTTGTTCATCGCTGGCAAAAATGCATAAGTATTTGCTCTATAAAATTTTCTCAAATTATCAAATTGTTCTCTTTGTATCTTTGTAGTTTCCATGGAAAAATTAGGAGGCATTGCTTTTGGATCAACCTACATATTGGCTATATGTTTAATTTATATTAATATATATCTAAATATATGAAATACTGAAGGAACCTGAAAAGTATAAAGTACCATGTCCTTCTCATGATTTAAGCAGAATTAGAGATTGTTGTCTGCTATTGGTGATGAAGGCAGGTATTGGGCTTCTGGTGCAGTTCCGCATGTGCCCTGGCATTTGGTGAAAGAAACTCTAAAGCCCAGTAAAGACATGACTCCTGAGGTGTCTGTGCGGGTGGTGGAGGAAGATAGATTGCTGCCATGTTACCTTGTTGAACTTGTTTTTCAGAGGCTAACTCCCTCCTAATTCTAACTTCAAGTGCCTGCATAAGCAACTTAATGTCAATTTGACATACCTAATTACCAGCTGTGGCTGAAAATTTTGCTTATAACTATATCAACAGAAAAAAGGAATTATGCTGTATTTGCTAATATGTTTTGGAAGTATGTGATGTGATGTGTCCTTTGTTTATCACCATGATAAATTCCTGAGTATTCAAGGCTTGATTATTTTCAAGGAGCTAAAAACTGATGGTTCCAGTAAAAGTAGTGTACAGAGGGCAGACAGTGGAAGATGGACTGCTTGTTATCCCTGACTGGTTTTTATCATAGATCAAAGGGAAGTAATCTTGATTTTCTTAAACATCCTAGGATTAGAGCCAAAGTTTGTCTATTCTGTAGAATATCTTATGCTTTTAGTTCTTGGTTAAGGGTGTTTACTTGGAACTGTTCTAATGTATGTTAGTACTTCCAAAGAGATTGTCGTAAGTGGGTTTTTCAAAGTTGGTTTTGTTCTCTAAAATTGGTAGTTCTCTTCTGAAGAAATATGAGAAAAACTATGCTCTCTGCTGTTTGAGATAAGAAGATTTATCCAGCAATTGAGTTAAAATCTTTTACTGAGTAAGTTTTTCAGGGATTTTTTTTTATTGTTGTTCGGCAAGATTGTAAAGGCTTTAATTGAGAAAATCGCTTTAAATTAGTTTCTTGGATTTTAAAGAATTAGAAATAGCGTTCAGACCAGGAGGCTCCTAGTTGATAATTAAAGTAGGCCTTAAGAAAGCTATTTCATATGTAAATGTGTCCATTTGCTAATGTCTTTTGTGTGTATTTCCACATCAAAGAAAATGGACTGCAAATAGATTTTTTTAAGGCTAACTGGCTTATTCTTTCTTTGGACGGAAAATGTTAATGTGGAACCAAGGGGTTAACATCTCTTCAAGTGATTCTTTAGACTGGTTAAATATTTTGCCAATTGAGAAGCAGTAGATTTTATCTGACCCTCTGGAGTGTGCATTTGTTTGGGGGTTGTTAGAGCTTGATTATTTAAAGCCTACATTTGCTGTAAGGGGCCAACATTTATTGACTGAGTTTGTAAAATCATATAATCATAGAATGGCTTGGATTGGAAGGAATCTCGAAGATCATCTGTTCCAACCCGCTGCTGTGGACAGGGCTGCCACCCACCAGATCAGGCTGCTCAGGGCCCCATCCAACCTGGCCTTGAATGCCTCCAGGGATGGGGCATCCACAGCTTCTCTGGGCAGCTGTGCCAGTGCCTCACCACTCTCTGAACGAAGAATTTCCCACTAACATCTAATGTAAATTTCCCCTCTTTTAGATTAAAACCGTTACTCCTTGTCCTGTCATTATCAGACTGTATAAAAAGTCAGTTTCCCTTTTGTGTATAAGCTCCCGTTAAGTACTGGAAGGCCACAATGAGGTCTCCCTGGAGCCTTCTCTTCTCCAGACTGAACAACCCCAGCTCCCTCAACATTTCTGTGCAAAAGAACTGCTCCAACCCTCTGATTTCCTTCATGGCCCTCCTCTGGGCCCAGTCTCACAGCTCCACATATTTCTTGTGGCGTGGGTCCCAGACCTGGATGCAGTACTCCAGATGGGGCCTCATGAGGGCAGAGCAGAGGAGGACAATCACCTCCCTCTCTCTGCTGGCCACCTCTTTTTGGATAGAGCCCAGGATACTGCTGGCCTTCTGGGCCACAAGCACACACTGTTAGCTTGTGTCAAGCTTTTCGTCCACCAGAGCCCACAAGTCTTTCTCCATAGGGCTGCTCTCAAGGTGTTCCTCTTCCACTCTGTACACATATCTGAGGTTGCCTTGACTGAAGTGCAACGCCTTGCACTTGGCCTTTTTGAATTACCTTAGGTTCTCATGGTCCTATTTCTCAAACTTGTCCAGGTCCCTCTAGATGGCATCCCTTCCTTCTGCTGTNTCTCAAACTTGTCCAGGTCCCTCTGGATGGCATCCCTTCCTTCTGCTGTATAAACTGCACCACTCAGTGTTATCAGCAAACTTACTGAGGGTGCATTCAATCTCACTATCCAGGTCATTGACAAAGATGTTGAAGAGCACTGGTCCTAAGATGGATGCCTTGGGGGACATCACTTGTGACCAGCCTCCACTTGGACATAGAGCCATTGACCACAGACAGCCCTCTGGCTGCGACCATCCAACCAAATTCTTATCCACAGAATAGCCCAGCCTTCATATCCATATCTTTCCAATTTAGGGATAAGAATATTATGTGGGACCATATCAAAGACCTTGCAGAAGTCCAGGTAGATGTCTGTTGCTCTTCATTTGTCCACTGGTGCTGTCACTCCATAGTATAAGGCCACCAGATTGGTCAGGCATGATCTGCCCTTGGTGAAGCAGTGCTGGCTGCCTCAGATCACCTCCTGATCTCACATGCGCCTTAACGTAGCTTCCAGGAGGATCTGTTCCGCGATCTTCTCAGACACAGTTATGGGGCTCATATATCATGGATGGGTTTAAACTCTGGACTGTCTTTGAAACTGATTGGATTAAATGAGAACTGAGCTTCACTGTACTTAGTATGCAAGTAATATACTAGCCACATGAGGCATAATTAAAACCATAAGCCTGGTCAGATCTTTTCTGCAACACCTGCAATATGAGAGTAACATGGAGGAGAGAGCTAGATGGAAAAGGATTACATTTATGTGGCACCTGATCAGGAAAATAAGCAGGTTTTTCTTCTTTGAGAAAAGGACTGATAATATCCATTAAAAAAAAAAAAAAGAATAAGAGAAATGGATTTCTAGGAAAGTATGTCTTGCTGTGGTTGGGTAGGAAGAAAACAGTGTTGCTGCTAAAAACACAAAAGATGGCTTTTTCTTGAGTGTTTTTCACCTTTTGTTTGAGAGGATCATCTTGAAGGAACATAACTGAAGAATGTCTTGTGACCTCGTGAACTAAGACATCCTTCCATTTCCAAAGGGATTCAATGCAGGCAAATTCTGAAAAGCTTTTTTTTGAAGTGATACAGAGTGCCACTCAGCTGCTAGTTGGTGAGCTGTGTGCAGTAGTTCTTTCATGGTCTGTGTGTGCTGCTAGACTGAATCCTGCTATCCTACTTCTGCTGTTTTGTTATATGTCTGTTTTTGTGTGCAGTATGACTTCATGTTTTTATTGCTCACAGAATTACTGGAATATTTGTGTCATTGTTTCATCTGCAACAGGAGCTATTGTATTTGCACTACCAACTTGTAAATTTCTGATAACTAGATGCTTTGCTTGAGTACTTGGAAATTCTTTATAAAAGGGTGGTTATTATCTTCTTTTGGTTTTTGTTGGTAAAATCTCCACCCTCTTAAGAGAAGAGCTTGCCAATTCTCTTGCTGGCAAAGAAGAATGCAAATGAAATCTTATCTGAAGAAAAACTTCTTTATCTCGATTGGGACAGGAGGTTCCCCCAGTGTCACAGTTTACTTTGTTATCGCTCTGGAAGGATAAAGGTCTGTTTTCCATAATGGCCAGCTGTTGATGTTTCTTATCAGGAGAGAATTTAGCTTCAGTGGGTATCCACCCTTGTAGTTCTGAAGCTTGGACATCAAGTTTACCCTAACATCATTTTAGTGCTTTCTTGTAAGGAGGAGTATTCAGATGGTATGAGGCAAATAATTCTTGGGGATAATTTGACCATTGAAAAGTATCTGCTGATGTTCAGGACAGTGGTAAATGGGCAAGTTTTTTAAATGTTGTCCCTCTTGATGTAAAATTTATACAATAGAAGTGCTTTATTACTTGGGGCATATTTCAAGTGATCAGATATGGGTTCAGATATGATCAGGTAAATTAGTTAGTTACTTGGTAGATAAGTTTAAGCTTTTAAAATTCCTGTTCTTTAATTAAGCTTTTAATCTTAAATTGCTATTTAAAATACATGTGGTATTCTAGGAGATCCTGTTTGCTTGCATAGTGGAAATGAAAGTTGCAGCTTGATGGTGGTTGTTTTTTTTTTTTTTATAATATTAAATATTCAAAAAAAGGTCAGACAGTAAATCACTAGCAGTTACCACCATACTTTTTAAACTTATTTTCTCAAATGAAAGAAAATAAGTGGCAGCCACTAGTACAGCATTCTGTGGGAGCATCGTGTTTTCCAACAAAACTGTGGAACATGCATTTGTCTCTGAAATGGGATAATTTTATGCACACATCTGTAATATATCCATTTACTGGTTACAACATACTGTGTATGTGTCTATGGCAAAATATTTAGGACACGTGATGCTAGGATGTCCTCATAACTTTAATTTGCAGTTGTTTTATTTTAATGAAATACTGTGCTGCTAACTTAACTGTGTTTGTGTTACTCAATAAGGAATGAATGGTTTTGTTTATGCTAAACTGTTGTACTCTTCAGTCAATTAAAACAAGCAAGTCCTTAACAATTTTAGGTAGGTCTTTCCTAAGTGTGAAGGAATTTCTGTTTATGTTCTGCCATAACTGAAGAAGGCCTTAGCATGAACAGTTACCAAGAAGATGTATTTTCTCACTACTACAACCTTAATAGGAAGCAGAAATATCAGGAGTCATCAGAAAAAAAAAATTAATGCATGCACCTGACTTTTGTCAAATGATACAAAAACTGCAAAAACTACAAAGGAGGCAAATTAGAGGTGCCTCAAAATCCTGTAGATGAAGCAACCTTTTCTGGTGCAACTTGAACTGGCGGTCTTGAGAGCAGCAGTGTCTTTTCCCCCAAGACTCAAGTGAAGAGACTGCTGTAGAAGGTGCTGCTTCTGCCGCTCCTCTTTACTTCTCCCTAACTCAAAATAAAAGTGTCCAGGCTTTTAAATGTAGTGTCTTACTAGGAGAGTCTGTCAAGTGCTGGTGTAAGGGAGGAGAAGAGATTGAACTGAGTGGCCAGGTGCAGGGGAGGAGGAGAAAGTGAGGGTAAGGAGCTGCAGAGGTGAAGGAGGCCTGTTATTTCATTTGGGATGGCAAGAATTGTCCAAACTGGTGCAGCTGCTCCAAAAACTGCAGCATTGGGGTTATTTGCAAGCCTTTAAGCCAGCCCTCTTCCTTCTACCATATGCTTTCCTTTTGGGTGCAAAAGGGGCTACTCATCATTTTGATCAAAGGAGGTCAGTGGACAGAGGAGACTATAAGATGTATGAGAGGCTTTAGGAGCAGATCTCAGTCTTGGCTGCCTCTAGCAGCCACAACATAACTGAAATCATGAAACTGTCCTTGTTCCGCTTCAGATCAAAGCGTTGCAATCTGCTCCCCATCTTACTTCTACTTCGAGATAATTGGGGACAAGCACAGCAGGACACTGTCTGTCTGACACTTCCAAATAAATTCTTAATGCGAAGATTCCTCTTCAAAGCATTCCCCCTTCACCATCCCCAGCGGTTATGCTTCGCAGATGGAAGGAAGCCATTTTGTTTTCACAATGTCTGCCGTTACCGTTTGATTTTCCCCTGGGTATCTCTTTTTCCAGGATTACTGAAGCAGTAATATTAGTTTTGGAAAGAGGAAAATACGCTGGTCTGTTCTTGTAAACCTTAAGTAGTGCTTTGTGCAAAAAGGAGAGCTGTGGTGCTGTGGCTGCTGTGTGCAGTATCTTGAGGAATAACTCAGATGTGGTGATGGCTGTGTGAAGGTGTACCTTTCCAGGTGCAAGGCTATGCTCTAGAAAAACATTAGACACTGCTGTCTGCAGCAAAGAGTAGGTGATACCACAGAAACAAAGCCCAGCTCATCCTGAAGCCCACTAATGTGATGTCTTGCAGAGACATACTCACTGACAGAGTTACTGATCCAGTGACTGCAGATACCTCTTTTCTGTGTCCACATCTGCTGTGTGGACTGTCTGTGGCTGTTGGTGGCAGAGAACATCTGTAGGGAGGTGTCTTCCTGATCCGCTTTGGGGTACAAGCATTGGAGGGTCTCCTCCATTTATCCACTGCAAGAGGGGTTCGCTGAGGTGCTGCACTGTTCTTGACTATTTGCAGAGCAGGTGTGAGCTGGTGAGTTTGCTAGTAGCTGTGATAAAGACTGCGGCTGTTCTGTCCTGCAGAGTGATCCCCTGATACGAGGTGACCGGAGCTTCCAGTCTTTTTGCCAACTGGCCACGCTCGCTGTGAGGGACGCCGGCCTGTGTGGCAGTGCAGCAGGGAGCAGCGGGGTATGTGGTAAGGCCTGCTGGTGGGTTTGCATTCTGTCTGCCCGGCATCTGGAAACCATGGCTGATATGTGTGAGGGGCTGCAGTGGGAACTGTTGTTTATTTGTTTTTCGCTTGTTTTTTTTTTTTTTTCCTTTTTGTGTCCTTGCTGTACTTAGACAAGTTGTTTATTTATTTATTTGACTCATCTTTTCGATGGTCTTATGTAATTCAATGAAAAGATATGACTAAAAGAGTAGCCCTTATACTGTCCATGCTTTTCTGGCTGGCGAACTCTTTTCTCTCTCTACTTTTTTTTTCCTAATGAAACACTGAAGCTTTACAAAAGCACCTTGGCAGAGGGAGTTTACTGGTGAATAGCAGGCTTCCATTTGGGTTCATGTGGGTTTAAAATTAGTGTTTGGATGATGTGGCATAGTGCTGAGCTAGTCTCCAGAAAAAAGTCAACAAGTGGTGTACTGGTTTATGTAGAGTCCAGCAGGTAAATACCACACTTAAACATGTGAAACATAATCATTTTTTATGAGACTTCTGGGCAAAAGTATGATGATATACTGATGACATTAGCACATGCAAGAAAAGTATTTTTTGCAAGGATCCTGGCATTAAATGTTTCCTTTAGGCACAAATTTTACTCCAGCCCTGCATTTTATAGATTGTGACTTCGTTTCTCCCAACACTATATTAAAATGTCTTGTTGTATCTGCTGATCTGGTACATCTTCTCTGGGAGATTTTATTTGAATTTGAGCACTTTCCTAGGAAAAATAAATGTTTCTAAATCATAAAACCATTGCTTATAACTGTTGTGCTCATTCACTCTCTTATATTAACTCAAAATTCATTTTAACATCAATATTATGTCCTTAGGAATTTTCTGTACTGGACAGTTGTACAACTTGACAGACAGCTAGGTCCTCATTCGAGTGCTAGTTCAGAATTATGCCCTTCCTTTTTCAGTTTTGGTCTCCTTATGTATTGCAGATATCAATACAGTTATCAATATATATAATTTGTGGAGAAGCATAGCAGAGGCAGAAAAGTGGAGAAGAGCAGACAAAGGAGGAGGATGCTAGTTTGCCATGTGCTGTGTGCCTGTACCTCTAGACTAACTCTCTTCTCAGCTTCCTGGAGGCTTGGGGTGCCGTTCTATCTGTGGACATTTCTGTAAGGAAGAAAGGGAATCTGTAGTTTTTATCCTCCATTTTCTTTAAGGGGTGAGTTTGCATAGACTTTGCCTAGTTACCTGGCTAAACAGTGGAAATGGACCTCTTAGAATTTGAATTTGTTATCAGACACAAGAACATAGCCTGCCTTGCAGAAAGACGAATGAATTGAAGTATGCTAAAAACAACCTGCAGTTCAAGAAATCCCCTTTTACTGGATTATATAGAGCACATGTAGTATAATACAGCTCTCCAAACAGCCATGAAGTACAAGGGAAGTGACCAGCCATATCAACAGATTCAGATACAAGTAACAAGCAGGCATTTTTTTTTTTTTAATTTTCATTTGTGACAGGCTTAACTTCTGTTTGGTGTCTTAACAGTGAGAGACTGGATTTGCTGTTACCTTTTGACTTTTCCAGCTGCACTCTTACTCCTGCTCAGTCCCTGCTACCCTGGCTTCAGGCAATTCCAGTCTTCAAAAACAGATGAGAAAACAAACAACTCCTGACATCCAAAACCAGACTAAAACAAAGCCCCTCTAAAAGAGTTTTCCATGCCTTTTTGCCCCTGCTCTGCCATAATCTGTCTCAAGATTTGAAATATTCTTTATTCAAGTTCTATATACTGTCCCCAGCCAGCAGACTTTAAAGGACTAACAGTTAATGCATAATTAATTGATCTTGCTAGTTAGGTGAGATTGAACTACATTTTTGAGATGTCAAAAGAAAGTAAGTTTGCCGTTAAATTCCAAAAAGGGGATGATTTTGGTAAGCAGGGCTTTACATCCAGTGCCTGGAAAATTTTCAGAGATATTTGTGAGGGATGGATACATTTTTGAAATAAATTCAGAAGTTATACAGCACATGCTTTCTATCAGTAATTTGCATATAATTATTTTCTGTCTTAGTCTTTAGAACAATTTTATTCCTGCTTCTTCCCTGGCTTCCTTACCTTTTCTGTTTGCTTGGACCCTCGTCAGTCTCTGTTCTTGTGGATCCTGAAAAGAGGAAATGCAGATGATACTGATTTTGAACAAAAGCAGGCAAGGTTGTTACCTGCTAAACAGTGATGTATCAGCCTTTATCTTGTAGTGTTATCTCATGTTTGAGGTTCTTTCATTTAGTTTTGAGTTTGCTTAATTTTAAATCCAAATGTGGAGTTTTGAAATCACTTCGAAGCATACATTTTCACAGTATTTCCCTGGTTACTAGCAGTCAGACTTGTTTCAGAAGCATATTCTCAATGAGGCAAACTTTACAGTAGGGCTCCTGATGTGGTCACTATCCTGTTGTTTAAAAGGGGCCATCTGTTTACTTCTGAGAAGTGTGGGAACTGTGAAGGAGACAAGACAACTTTGCAACTTTGCTGTAATCAAAACTCCCCAGAGCCAGACTGTTAGGACAAAAAATAAATAAACATGTTCTTCTGAAGACAAGTTTTGCAGGTGGGCTTGATGAGATTGTTTTTAGAAATGTGAATTTGTACTTTTTTCAAACTGAATTACAACTAATGCTTTGCCAATTGTTCTGTTTGGCTATTTAAGGAATAAATCACAGCCTTTACAGATAATTCATTTTTGATCTAGAGCTTTTGTTTTGGACATTTACAGATATATCATCTAATAAAACATTAAAAAAATCAAAGTTGAATTTTGAGCAGTGAAAAGGCAATATGTTGTGTCATCTCGTACAGACATATATGGAGAAGATCAATGGATGCTGCCAAGCATAACTATAGAAATTTTTTGTAGGAATACACAGACAGTCTTTGTCCAATTGTGTAGATTGTCTACATTTAAATAGACCCCAACAGAAGAAAACTTCCAGATTAAAGAATGGTGTACTTTGTGCATTTGTGCTTTGAAATCTGATTTCCCAAATCTCTGTAAAGATTACAAGCATTAAACTGACTGTGTTTTGGATGCTCTGAACAAATGAAGAATTTGAAAATGCAGAAGTGAGAGGAGAAATTGATCCTGGTGTTACATAGGGACATCTGTCTGGAGTTTCAAAGGCAGCTAGCTATCAGCTAAGGCGGATTTTCTGTCTGGCTATATGTGGAGTGTGTGAGCTGTTTTGTCTATATTGAAGCTGCTATTGTTCTCCTGCTGTGAAATGACAGATGGATGTGTCTGTTCTGAAAGATTTGTGACTTTTGGCTGACTTGTGCGTTCAGAATTCATGCATAATAGAGCTTGCAGTAGTCCTTCAAGAGGGAAGAAAAACAAAAATAGGAAAAAAAAAACAACAAATGAAACATATGGTGCCAGTCTGTATTGTGAAATCATCAAAAGTGTATTTCTTTCTTCTTTTTGAAGGCAGATAGGTTATTTTTCTGAAGGGGAGCTATTGGCTTTTGGTTTATTTTTGTAAGGATGTAACATATTCACTGCATACATATGTGTATAGTTTCCTTTGACTTAGATAAAAGAGTTACAGTGCTATTCTAAAGCATTCAGATAACCAAACAATACTGAAAATCTGGATCCAAAATAAAAATAATGTTGGATACTGACTTTATTAACAGGTTGAAAAAAGAACGTGTAATTCAGAAAAACACGTTGCATTTCTATTAAGTTTTCTAATTACATGAGTTTGCTTTACTTCATGTGTAACATGTAGATGTTAATTGGGTTAATGAATATATTGCATACTAAAACAGGGTTTGTCTAAGTCATATTAAAACATTCATCTGTATCAGCCCAGATGAATGTGTTTTTATCTTAAACTAAATGGTCCAAGCATGAACAAAGGAGAGGGAATTAACATTACTTTTGAAATATCTAGAGGAAAAGCGCTGCTGGAGTCACTGGGATCATTGTTACAGTGCTAAACGGAATGTTCATGCTTATTGCTGTTTGCAGTTGTTTAAACACTGCCATTTTTGCTTCTATGATGTTTCCTCTGCAAGTTCTTGAATTGCTAAGGCAATCTATTGGTCAAGTATGCACCACTGTAATTGTTTAAGCTGGGAGCTGTAAACCATCCTTCTAAAGTGAAGGATCTGTTTAAACGAAGTGTTTATTTAAGCCCTGAACAAACAAATACCTAATGAAGAGCTATATATTGTAGAAAAGGAAAACGTGGAGTGGGCTGTGGGTCAATGCACGGTCTTTCTTTTCCAGGATGTGTTGTTGTCATGTGATTAGTAGGTGTGTATTATTAATTGATTGGAAAGCCAGCTGCTTAGTTACGTATTTGACTTCTCTTTCCTCTTGGCATGCTTTAAACAAATGTGTGAGTTACCACTGGTTCTGTACGGGATAGCTGAGGGAACCAGATGAGGCATTGGTGGAAGTGTGTCACTCCCAAACAGAGGATCATTCTGAATCAGCAAGTTGATGCCTTTGTGTTGCTCTTAAACTAGTTACAGACTGTCACATCCCATCCCTTCATCTGCTGTGTTTTGCAGAAAATAATTTTTCTGCTAAAATAGAATTTTATAAATGGAAAATAATTTGTCCAATTCAGAACAGTGTATCTGAGTGTTAATATGGGTATTATAATCTTCATCTTTTTCAGTAGAGCTTTATCCAAGTCCCAGTGTAAGGATTCCTGGCTACCTCAATTGATGTTTGATGTTATAGATCCACATTTGCCATCTGTGTTTCTGAATGACTCTAAGATGTTATGATAAAGGTATGGCTGATTTCAGCCATGTCTTTCTTGAACAGTAAGGCATAGTTAACTGCTGTCAGAAAAAAACCAAAAAGCAAAAAACAACCATTTCAAGTTCCGAACTTAAATGATGAAATATGGACATTTGTCAGGGGATGGGAAATGTGCTGATACAGTCCTTCTTCATGTCATCATGGTTCTCTGTAGTATGCTCTGTAGCACTCAGTTGTATTCTTCTGGCTCAGTTTTGGGTAAGTTTCTCAACTTCTCCAGCACTCCACTGTCTGATGAAGATACATCACTGTATTGACAGCATTCAGGAGGGAGAGGGCCTTGCTTGCATCCCCTGGATGCATTGAATATGACAAGCTGGAATTGTGCAGTGACTGCGCAAATAAAATTACAGGCCCCAGGCAGATCAAACTTAATAAGTGTGGATATTTTACTGATGAATAAGCAGAGGTAAAGGGAATGACTCTTCTGTTCTGTTTTCTGAGCTACAGGTAGATTTGGAGCTACAATGCATGTGTTAACCTAACATTGGTGGAGAACTGAAACAGAATGCATAAATGCCAGAAATTGTGTGTGTTATTTAAACAGAGTAAATACTTTGTGACTTTTTGACTCTTCTGCTTTCCTTCTCATTAAAAACTTCCTTCTTTTTTTTTTTTTTTAAAAAAAAAAGAAACTCCTTTTGATGTTTTCCTTATGTGCCTCCAAGACTAAATAGGTTAATGTTGCAAATATTTAAATTAGTGCATTTATGACAGGATAGTTACTGACAGTGCTGGCAGGCTGCTTTATCTGATTAGTGCATAATGTGTATTAGAGTAGTGAACTCTTTTTCATGTGCCAGATCCAGTGTTAAGTCTACTTTCTAGTTAACCTGACACTTCCATCTACTTCAAGACAGGTACAGTGAGGAAAAAAAAAAAAAAAAAGAAAAAGCACCTTTTTGCTGCTCCTACTGCTTTCTCAGTTTTCTGGCAGGCTGTCAGAATGTCTTTTGTGTCTCCTGACCCTGACAGGGTGAGCTGCCTCGCCGTCTCTTGGAGCATTTCCAAACAACAGGCCTTTTTAGACACTTTTTTGGAGAACTTGGCAGGAAAGAGGCAGCCCTGACTGAAATTGAGAGCTAACAGGGGATTTCCATTAGTACAATAGCCTCCCGCTATAGTAATAAAGAGTGCCTCAGACCGGAACGATGGAGACATCGGCTTCCTGGTTTTTCCTAGCAGAGTGGCCAAAGGTGATACCCAAGCAGGCCCCCACTTCCCAGATCTGGCCAGAGGGGTTTACAGAGTTGTTCAGAAGTGCCTTGTTAAACATCTGTTTAAACAGTCTGTTTTATTGCCCTTCAACATGCTTCTTAAGGTAAGCATTGAGGCTGGCGGCTTAGGTTATTTTTGTTCTGCAAACCTTATTTTATTTTTTGAAATACATTTGACCCATCAATTCCCCTCAGGCAGCGAACTAGTGAATTTTTTCTGTTTAGATGACCAGGAGTAACCCTTTAAGTAAAGTCCAGTTTCTCTCCCTTTTCCTTTCTTGTCCTCTCCAGAGATCTCAATATACTATTTAAGCTTCTGATTAATTATCTTGCTTTTTCACTGATTTTAATAGCTTACTGAGCTCAGATAGATAGAACCTCAGACTTACTAAACCAGAGTTAACATTATCCTTCTCCTTGCCAGGGACCCTTTAGTCTGAACCCTAGACCCTTCAGAGAGTCTTTGTGGGAGGTAGGAGGAGACTCTGGAGGACTGGAGAACGGAAAATGTAGAAGTAGACTCCCTGTTTCTTTCCTTCTTATTTTTTAAAAAGTGATAGGGAAACTGAAGGGAATTGTAAGCTAGTCAGTAAAATCTTAAAAGGAAGGGAATTATAAGCTGCTCAATGAAATTTTAATCCCTGCATAATTTTTAACAAGTTATTAAACAGTTGCTTTTTAAGCACCTCTGGGATAATGAAGTTGATAAACAGCCAGTATAGATTTATCAAGAACAAAGAGTGTCAGACAATTTTAATTTCCTTTCTTGGCAGTGTAACTAGCCTTGTAGATTAAAAGATTAGTAGAGAGATAAGATATTTTGACTCTGCAATTTCTTTCATGCAGTGACTGCGTGTGATGTTCTTGATGCTATCTCACACATCATTCTTAGAAAATGGCTAAGAAGCACCACATGGAATCATTATAAACTGAACACACAAGTGGTTGAGAAAAGGTCTCCAATTGTGGTTGTTGATGGATCTCTGACATCTAAGAGGACGTTTCAGACTGATGCAATGCATTTTGTCTTTGCTGTTCTGTATTTTCATTATTTACTTAGGTAGTAAAGTACAGGAAATGTATTTGTGGAGAATAGCAAGCTGGGACGCAGCATTAGCATGGTGAAAATCAAGATGAATTCAGAAAGATGACAACAAATGATTTTCAAGCTGTGGTTTGCAAATGCAGTAAATTCACTGACTGCTTGTAAGAAGTAATGCAGGGTAACTAATAAAAACAAGATTCTTTTCAGTAAGACGAAATTGATTACACAGGGTCCTGTGCCTTCACTGGCAAATTTTAAGGTGTGCCCATGTGGAAGAGTGTTTGTTGAAAAGCCGTTGCCTTGACAGTTACGAGACTTAGATCATCCAAAGGCTATCCAAGTCCAAGCTGAACTTCCACAAGGTGAGTGCAAGTTGGTATGTTCTGCACAAATTTTGTAAGAGAAATGAAGAAGTATTGTAGCCAAAAAACTCCTGAGGTTTATACTTGAAGAACAGTGTGAGATGTATGAACAGTGAATGTCATATGTAAGAAGGACAGTAGCTGTTTTTCTCTGCTTAGCACTGGTGAGGTCTCAGACACATTATTGTATACAGTTTAGGGCTACTTGCCTTTTTCTTTTTCTCTTTTTTAATTTCAAAGGACACAGACGTATTGGAGTGTGTCTTAAGAAAGCAGCCCTAAAAAAATGCTTTGAAAATGTGACCTACAAGAAAATTCTGAAGGAAGTGAGCTTTTAATCTCATTTTAAAAAAAACAAGTGTTATGGGTGTGACAGCTCATAGGATGTGAAAAGCTTGGGAATAGTACTTTTTTTTTTTGATTCTCCTACGGGGAGATAGTTACTTGGGATGGATAATAGAAAAATAAGAATGCCTTGGGTATGCAATTTTCTGTGGCAGCTGCCTGATATACTTTGAGGTTGTAATGTGGTTTAGCCCTCAACATATTCTCAGTAACTTGTGTATGTAGTTAGTCATTGAATAGATGACTTAAAGATGTTGTGGATAGCCTTTGAATTTAGAGGTTTCCAGAAACAGGTGAGATGCAAAAAATTTTCAAGAAGGATCTAGCTATGCTTGCTTGTGTCTCACAGTAGGAATTGGATAAGGTGATCTTTTGAAGTCTTTTCTAGTTCCTTCTGTCATTTTACTAGTGCAGGACCAGTTTGATTCAAGGGGAAAACAAACTGAAACAAGATCTAGCTCCACAGGAATGAGTGTTCATGTGGAAAATGTTACGTCAGAGAGCTGTGAGGTGGGTTGTTCCATCAGTGGACTTGCTTTGGGACCAAAAAAGTATCATGGGAGTAAAGCTACCTCTGTCTAAAGAAGGCAGAGATGTCTTCAGCCATTTGGACCAGTGTGTAAAGTTTGTCTTCCTTCAACTCTTCTTAATATCTGAACTTGTTCTGTCAAATCTGTTGTCCTCTTGATTTTCACTTTTGTTTGCTATAAAGAGCGTGTTCTCATATGTCACCTAAACGACAGTCAAGAATCTGAGTTGCTGCAGGTATCTAAGCTGCAGTAGTTTTCTAGGCCGAAGTATTAGTGTCATTCTCAATCGCTATTGAGCGTAGTAGTGAATAGAATTTGGGCAGCAAATTCTGTCCAAAAGGACCATGCTTTATTTTGTGACAAAATTATTGTTATATAATTAAATCTTGGTTTGAAGTGACTGTAGATCTTGACAGACATTTAACAGTTAACTGAAAGAAAAGTATCAAGACAAAAAGGGAGCAGAAACCTTGGCGTAAGCGACTTCTACTCTGTACTGGGTAGGGTCAGTGTACGACACTGGGCTAGTCCTCAGATAACATCCACCTTTCCAGTTGTGATTTCCAGTGAATTCAAAAAGCTTTCTGAAAGTGCAACAATATTTAACCTCTTTTCAGAAGACAACCTCAGATTTTTTATCTGATTATACCTAATTTGTTTTCCTGATTGAGAGCTGGCTGTGGATCATGGCTTGTTTCCCAGCAGTGAATAAAACCATAGATATGAGAGAGGTAGAATAATTTTTTCATTTGCAATTTTTGTTTCTCACAATAATTACACATGACTCTGTCCAAAGCTGTTGTTACACAGTAAATCATGTTCTTTGCAGAAATAGTGATTAATACTTCTTATGAACTGGAAGGGGAATAACAATCTGTACATTTTGTGCCTGTTGGTTTGTCTGCCTCCGTGTAGTATTTGGCATGTCATACAGTACTTCATGGGAGCAGAAGAATAGCCATGTTCTGGTCAGGCCAAGTGTCCATTTAGCTCAATACTCTTGCCAAAGGCAGCCAATGAAGACATTTGGGGAAGAAAAATGTAAGAAATGCCTGAAGTGTACATAGTGATTCTTTCCCATGGTTGGGTCCCTCAATTAGTGGTTTAGGGGCCTCCTTAGCTGAAGGTTGCACCCAAGCATTTCTGTTTTAAATAAGCAGTAGAGGATCTGTCATTCAAACATTTAGTTCTTTTTTCGAGTCCACTTAGGCTTCTTGTGAGTCCAGGGTTTTGCTGCAATGATTCCTTAACTTAAAAACTACGTATTATGAAGAAAATGCATTGCCTTGTTTCAGATTTACCACTTCATTGTCTGTCCTCTAGTTTTTGTTGCGATAAATGGTTGCTTGTTTTTCATGTCAGTCGTTCTGCCATCCTCTGTGCTCTTTTTCTTGGTGATTTTTCTTCTTTGCTGAGGACTCCAAGTCTGTTTGGTCTTGGAAGTGGTCTTGGGCTCCAGTGGAAGTGTCAATCTCACAACACTGTGAAAACGTTGCCACCCACTTTGTGGCCAAGACTTTTTTACTTTTCTACGAATAAAATTGGGTTAAGATTTCCTTAATAAACTGAGATTCTGTGTAGCCCAATGAATACCTATTTGCAATTATTATGAGTTAGGTGATGGCTGTAAATTAACGAGGAGCCAAAGTGTAGTTCTGAAAATGAAAACTTCTACATGTAGAGTGTTGCTGAAGTTCCTCCCTTTGTATACTGTACATAGTCATTAATACTGTTATTACTGTATTGTTTACTTTACTGAATATTACTGAATAGTTGTTTTATGAAATATATTTCCACAGACATTTTTGTTGCTAAAATAAACTTGTAATACAATTCTAGTAGCTATATTTGTTTGCTTTCTCCTTTTATTTTTATATAAGGATTTGGGAATACTGAGAGTAATCTTATTATAGCATCTTACTGCATTTAAGAAACATGTTGATAAACACCTGGTGTGGCTGAGAGACAAGATGTTATGTAAAATTTCAGTTAAATAGGAACAAAATTACTTCAGAAAGTAAAATAACACCTAGCTTTGTTTCCAAGGAAAATCATCCATCTACCTTATCATGATTGCATCTGAGTCATGACCTGAATTAGTTGAACCTGCAAGCAGATCCTCTCCAAGAACCCTGGCGGTCCAAGTGTACATCTTTCTTGCCTGTCAGCCAACAATACATGTCTGTGACTTGTCAAATGCTGTGTTTGATAAATCCCCTTTTGGCTATGCTGCACCTTTCTGGCCTTGCACAGAGGAGTGAGGGTAGTTTGCCGTACAGTATTTGAAAGGACAGTGTGTGTAGAGGCTTGTGAAAGGTTTATGATGTATAGTAATGCTGTGCAATGTGGAGAATTAGCAGTGAGGAGAGTGAAGAGCTGGATATGGCAGCTCTGCTAAATGTATGCAAGTTCATTGTGAGGTGGTGGATGGTGGTAGAGGTTCAGCAGTGAGGCTGGTAGGATGCAGTCCGTGTGGCCTGGCAAATGAAAATGTCCCAGTCCTGTTAAGTTGTTTGTTCCTGTACTAGGAGGCAACCACATTATTTGGTGATAGTTGAGAAGTTTTACACACTCATTTAGCACCCTTCCTGCCAGCAAGAATCTTTTTTACCACCTTGTTACAAGGCATTTTCCTCCCTGTTAGGTGTCTAGGCTGGGGTCTGCATGTGTTCCTTTCTCTAACTTTTCATTCATTTGTTTAATTTCAGACATTGACGGACAGAATTCTAAACACCAGCCGGAGTACCTTTGTATTTTACAAAAATAGGTGGCCAGATGGAGGAGGGACTCTAAAACGTGCTATCAGAAGTCTTAATAAGCTGCAAAGCACAAGTGTGACAAAAATAAGCATCATTAGTAGTAGAGCTTATGGAACTACTTTAATTAGTTTTCCATAGCTGAGGTTTGCCATATAAAGGTTTATTTTAAATGCAAGTTTTCCATTAACAGCCGAACACACTATACATTTTAATTAAAATAACTCAATTCCTCCAAAAGTTGACTAAATATGTCTCTTTTTGTTTGATTTCCTTACATATTGTATTAGGAGCCTTAGCAGTGAGAAGGATCTCATGGATGGTTTGTTGTCCTTGCTGCCTGCTAGCTTGTATGAAGAATACTACACACGTGCAGTTTGCAGCTCTGTACCAGAAGTTGCAGGTTTGCACTAGACAATGCCATTCTCTACTAGATGTTATTTGGAGCTGCATGCCATGCAGAATTTAAAAAGGGGACAGGCAGAACTCCACTGGAGAGTGGAAGAAAGACCAGGTCAGCAGGTGAAAGGAGGGGCCAGTATCTGTGAAATACTGAGCTTGAAATTTAGGGGAAGTATTTCGTGGGTGTTTCCTCTGCACATTTTTCAGTGTTGAGTTACAGAAGTTGAAAACAAATAGTAAGTATTGGCAAGTAGACTAATGCTTTCCAGCCCAGTGGTCATAAATGGTGACTTAAAACATGGTTTTTGAAATAGTGCAAGTGATTGCACTTGTACTGTTGTCTAATGAGTAACTGTGTTTAAGTTAGATTGTTACAATCCCTTCACACTTTTCTACTTTAAATTCTAAAATGTCCCTTTTACTTAGAAACTGAGACTTCTGACTGGCAAGGTTTATAAGCCCAATAGATCAGATTTAGAGTAGCATTAAAACTCTAATTAAATATTTTTAGTGCTTGAAAATTGAATTGTTCTGTTGCAGTCAGTAATAGCTTAAAGTTATGCTGCTGACACCAGCAGGAGCAATTGAATTAAGCTTAGCACTCTTAAAAATTTTACATCCAATATATAATATTTTTGTTGTTATTAGGGTGACTTTTTTTTTTCTTTTGTAGCCATGTGAGTTCTTATTATAATTTTATATTTGCTTTGCTCTTGTAAAATACCAGTCAAAGAACAGTGGTTTGGGTGGGGGGTTTCTTTGTTTCTAGGCATTGTTCCAAAGTACGCAGCTAAAGTGCTTTATGGGTCTTGTTTAGAGCAGTGCTTTTAGTGCAGAGATCACCACTGCGTACTTTTGATACAATTTTACAAATACTTTGTTCTTGATCTTTGTTTCAAACTCAACATGACATACTAGTGATGGAGTGTGCCAGTTAAAAATGTGTGTGACTGTCCTGCATGCATGTAGGACATGCTGCTGAGGAGGAAGGAACGCCTTGGTTTCTTCTGTACATGCAGCACTTCTGGAGAAGTCTGGCAATGAGGGAAGAGGAGAGGACAGAAGAGTTGGTTGTATTAGAAGACTCAGGAGATCGTTTCGCTGCAAGGAATGTGAAGCAGAGAGCTTCAGCTGGACCAGAATCTGCTCCTCGGTGCCCATGACTGAAGTTTATGATGCGTGGTAGATGCCTTTAGGCAGAGAATGAGCAGCCAGCTTTTCATTAATTTGTAACAGAGAGACTGGTGGGAACATTGCTCCATGCCATGGAGAGTCTGTAGTGAATTCCTTCAGCATTAAGAAAGCTAAAAATAATTCTCTAGAAAATGTAGGCTTTAGACAGACTCTTTGTTCTGAACATCCATTTGAACAGGCATTCGTGATGAAAGTAAGAAGATCCTGAAGCACCTTCTCTCTTTCTGTTGTAATCTTGAAACTGTTAAGCTGCTGAATATATTTCAGAAAAGATTTTAAATCAGTCAGTAATGCTTATACGTGCAATATGCCTGGAGTGGCTGGGGGAATTTGTCTGCGTGCAATTTATAGATTCCCTAAGAAAACTCGTGGTGTTTGTAAGGTTCCTGTACACTTGTAACTATTTTTATGCTCCCTTCCCACATGCGGGTGCTGCGAGGGGCCTGGGGTGGCTGTCTGAGCAGATGAGCTGCTGGATCCTGCGGGTCCCTTAGCAGAGCTGAGGAAGAAGTGTACACTAGATAAAAACCAGTTTTTCTCAGCTATTCTGTGGAGGGAGAGAGTTTCAAGATATTTTAATTTCCACAGGAAAAGGAACAAAGATAAGAGACCTTGGCTCAGCCCTTTGAAAACAGGGGTGGAATGGGGAGAGAGCAAAGATGTGAAATGCTGGATGAAGCTGTGTGGCTGTGCTTCAGCAGCAGCGTGTCTCTGAGGAGTAAACTGTGAGAGCCAAGAATGGGAAGCAACCTGCCCCTTGTTGGCATTTAACACTTTTATCAGCTTGGGAAGGATGCCCACATGGGAGCCATTTCCTGCAGATAAATGACCACAATCTCTTTCTCTCTCTTTTTTTTTTTTTTTTTTTCTTTCCCCTCAAAGGAAAAACCAAAAGCAAACCCAGAGTCTTAAGATGCTCTTTTGCTGCCTGCATGACATCCAACTTTTTGGAGTGCTTGACCGTGAGGAGAAACCGTTTGTGTTTCTGTCCTTGCTGCGAGGCGGTTTAGGTCATCCCAGCTCTTGTGGGTGGTGGGCCAGGACTGGTGTGTCACCACGTGGGGCAAGCTGCTGCGGTCCCCTGGGAGCCACAACTCCGTGCCACAGGGAGCACAGCCCTCCGTGCAGTGTGGAAGGGCACCCGGCCTCGGCACTGAGCTCTCAGTGCCCAAGGAGGAGAGCGTGGAGATCTTCTTGTGGCCTGAAACAGAGGACCAGTGCTTTTGAAATCGCTGCAGTGAGTGATTGGGATTGGTTGCAGTGAATGTGGTACTGTTCATGCATCTGTGAATTTAGGAAGGAAAAAATGAAAGTATTTGGTGTTAGGTTAAACTGTACAACTTGTAAAATGAGCTTTACGCACATCAGAATGTTCAGGCAGATGGGTTTTCATGATCTGCAAGTGTGTGAATAAGGTTCCTGTCACTTACTTGGATGAGAGTGTGGCAAAAGTAATTCTTTACCTGTGGGTTTTTTAATTATTTTTATTTTTATTT
Source organism: Penelope pileata (assembly GCA_013396635.1). Lineage (NCBI taxonomy): Eukaryota > Metazoa > Chordata > Aves > Galliformes > Cracidae > Penelope > Penelope pileata. The sequence goes on from WBMW01004369.1 coordinate 28,558, forward strand.
TGGTAATACTCAGAAATAACAAAGACGCATTTATCAAGAAACCTTTCCTTAAAATTCCAAAAGGAAACAAATAGAAATGCCATTAACATTGTGTTGAACCAGGAAAACTCAGAGATACCCTTCTGCTTCAATACAGGAATGTATTTGTTTTGTAAAATGGGGTAGAATAGTTGAACTTAAAAGCTGTTTGGGGCAATGTAAACATATTACTTACCCGAAACACTTAAGCAAAGGAAGTGTGCCCTTCATGCTTTCCATTGGGAATTAATGCTTTGCTTTAAGTGCTAGTAATGTGCTAGTAATTTACACAACCTATAGACGAAATAAGTAACTATAAAGGACTGAAAGTATTTTTTTTTCATTCCTCCTCTTTTAAGGAGTGTCCTTCATCTCTTTACTGTGCGTAGCTGCATTAGGAAAGGGAGCTATATTCAACTAAATTCAAAATTTCATGTTTTCTGACATCTGGTCAGTAGCCTTAAATATCTGTTCCTACTGTGTTATTATTTATGTTAATGCTGACTTCAAAGTCAGACTTGATCACTCCTTAAATATGACACTGAAAGTTGCCATGAGAGCTTTTTTCTTTTTTGTTTTGTTTTTGTTTTGTAGAAATATTGAAATTGAATTTTGGCATCATTGTTGGCCTCACAGCTTTCCTGCACAGGTCTCAGAGGTTTTCTTTTTTTCTGCTGAGAGCACAATTATCATTTTGTGTTCAGTTTTATAACAAAGGCTTTTCTTCTGTAATGTAGACAAAAGCATTCAGTTTGTTTTATGTAGACATCAACAAAACTGGGAATTTGAGAAGGATGATTGCTTCTTTATTGTCTTCATAAGTAATTACAACATCTTCTACTTCTACTTTATTTTTTTGCTTCTCACTTCAGATTTTCTATTAATTTATTTAAAAATTAATGTACAACATTTCCACTTCAGATCATCTGTGCTACAAATGGAAAAAATATCAATCCAAAGTTAATGTTTAAAAGAAGTTTTGAACAAGATTGTTCTTCCATACAGGCAGAAGGATGACAGCTGTCTCACTAGCAGTTTCTCCAAGATTGCTGTCAAGAAGCTCTTTGGCTTCAATCCTTCTCCTTACCATGCTAGATCAAGTGTGAAGGCTCAGAGTGGCTTTTGAATGTGGTGTTCTGTGATTACAGAGAATGGACTTCAGACACTGCAGTTCATTTTTTCACTCTTCAGCTGTTTTTGTCTCAACATTCAGTTCTTTGATTATATAAATGCAATCTTTAAACAAAACTTTTCAATGTTCTCAGTAAGCAAGACTTCATCTTTCAAACCTTAAGAACCTGCTGGTGAAATCTTTGGTGATGTTTTCAACCAAAAAAGCCAGACTCACAGTAGTAGGGTTCTTGAATGTTAATCATTTAATTGTTCAGTGGCAGATAGTTAGTAAGATGAACTAAGGTAAGTTAAAGCTTTAAAGGAAGTAAAAGCAATTCATTACTAAGAATTCTCCTACTTCAAAACTATGGTAAAGCTTAAAGCCATGAGTACTAGTTTTAATGATGAACGTTCTTTTTGTAGTGTAACATTCAACTTTGGTTTTATGAGGGCTGCTCCAGAAGTAATGCCTGCTATTTTGTGATGCCCGACGATGTCAGATGCTGATGTTGGTGGTATGGCAGTAGAGGTTGAACTTTCCCACCAATATCCTGTTCCAGGTGTGGAATTGAATTCGTCCTTGCAGAAAAAATGGCACACATTGACATTTGTTTCCTCCTGCTGAACGTTGATGGAGCCCAAACAGTGGATGTGAGCACAGTGGTGCGTTTCAGCAGTGGTGACAGTGACAGTGGTCACCTCTGCTGGTGCAGATTGTTACGAGTGCAGCATGCAGGCTCTTGTTCCTGGCTGTCGAAAATGGTAACTATGTTGAAAAGGAATGTTTCGTAGCGGAGAATTTTCTCTATCCAATACTGTTATTGTGCTCTTTGTATCTGCTGTAGTTTCCTTGGAAATAAATAGGAGGCGTTACTTTCAGAGAACTTATATTTTGCAGAATCTCCATAGATCTTCTGAATTTGAAGATTCAGAACAAAAAATTTCCATTGTCCTTGTTCTACAGCGGCATCTGCATCTGAATTTCATTCTTGCTAGCTGATAATTGAAGGCAACACATTTTAAGGAGCCAGATGTGGTGTGCAACTTTGTATTACTTGATACCAACATGAAAAATATCCCAAGCATGACTAAACACTGTGTGAAACTAAGTCACTGGCCTCACAGGTTCCTGATCACTGATGCATATAATTCTCACCATTATCAAAAAAAAAAGGATTCTATGACTGAGGAAACCAACCTTCCAGTAAAATTCTTCCTTGATCAGACTTTTAATACTGTATATAAGGTATTTTTGGTGTTTGGCTGTAGCATAATCAGGGAAATATTATATGTTGTTTAGGAATAAAATGATGTTGATATTTGGAGAGAATGAATTAGTGTTTAGCTGATGGATCTTTGAGTCTAGTCATAAAAAAAAGTAGTTTCAGGAGCAAGATTCTGATTGACTTTGCAGGAAGTGGTATTGTTAGGCATGAAGCCTTAACAGCCAAAATTAGTGTTGATGTGTGCCTTCATCCTGAGCTATTTGTCTTTCAGGTTGGCAGCAAGTACTTGGAAACTGGGTGGATAATTTTACTAAGCTTTTATTGTGTTACGAGATCACAAGATGTCTGCTGTGTAAAGTCTGTGGAGATGTGTATAAGTTATTTAATCTACCAAAACCCAAATGTAGGCCAGGAATGTTCAGATCACAGATCTGTGTATTCTCCACCCAGGAGAGAATATGAATTTCCTTCATGTATGGACACCAAGAGCCAGGTGTTTATTTCCTGAGGGACTCCCCACTGCTGGGGGATTTCAGTCTGCTATCCCAAAGAAGGGAACCTAGGCTGCAGAAACCACACACAGCTCTTGCTCTGCTGGGGCAGGCAGTGCCTGGATGAGGAGCATGTGTTTATGAACCCCTCCATCTGCGAGAGACTCTTCAGCCATCATTGTCCTGGCCAAGACCGCTTGGACTGTTTTCAAAGATAGGATTTATCACTGGAACAGGCTGCCCAGAGAGGTTGTGGAGTCTCCTTCTCTGGAGATATGCAATACTCTCCTGGACACTTTCCTGTGCAACCTACCGTAGGGAACCTGCTTTAGCAGGGGGTTGGGCTAGATGGTCTCTAAAGGTCCCTTCCAACCCCTGTGCTTCTGTGATCTTACTGTGCAGTGGCATGACTGGGTCTGGTTAGTTGGTACTGGTTGCCTTTGGTTTGGCTGCTCTTCGAGAAAAGCAGCCATGTCCACATTTACAGCCATGAGCAGGTGCCGTAGGAAGAGGGCAACAGTGCTGCCTCAGAATCTATTTAATTTGGATATGTTTGAAAAAGGAGGGAAAAAGGTTAATTCTGGGCCTATGGTTCTGAATTAACTTGTATCATATTGTACTGTGTGGTAGTCAAAACCTATTCATTTTGTTAGAGGATACTGTAAGGGTGAGCCCCAGAAGTTACCACCTTAAAGGAAGGAACCACAAAGACTCACCTTTTTGTGTTATTTGACTCCATATGAGATAAGGATGTGTTCTGTCCATGGTGTCTTGCCTCTCAGTTGGTAGGGATGGTTTGTCACCAACCAGCTTACATGAGGAGCGTTGTGGCCGTGTGTTTGTTGGGCACGCAGTGTTAATACATGCAAAATAAAAGTCAAAGTTGATGGTTTTACTGTGGGCTAACTAAACTGGACACACAGAGAAAAAAGAGGTTGAGTTGTTATGCCTTCTTGAAATGTTGAAATCCTTCAAATGGCATGTGTAGTTCATAACACTGTTCTGTTTGCGTTGGAAATGCCAAAATGGTAGCTAATTAGGTAAAAGCAAACTGTTTAGATTGTAGGAGTAATAAAAACTTGTTGTAGACATACAGGCTTTTTGAAGTATTTTTAAACTTGAGAGCACGCTTTATGGAAGTGCTGTCACTTGTAACCTGATATGAGATGTTAATTCACAGAATCCCAGAATGGCTGAGGTTGGAAGGGACCTCTGGAGGTCATCTGGGCCAATCCCCTGCTTGAGCAGGGATGCACAGAGCAGGTTGTCCTGTTCACATTTACACCTGAGAGCAATGTCACAAGTGTCTGAAATAACAGAAATTAACAGCATCTAGTATTAGTTTCTGTGGTTCATTTTTGATGTAGCTAGATTTTTAGTAAATCATTAGGAATGCTTCATTAGTATACTTATGTGTATATTCTCCCTATAAACACTTAGCATGAGAAGTATTTTTAGCAAGACTATACAGTACTCAGAAGGTGAAAGACTGTTACTTGAAACATAGTGACTGAACTTTAAAAAATTTCCCATGGAGGACTTGTCATACATGGAAACTGGAATGCTGTACCTGTATGCACAGTACTGAATGTGCTTTGCTGCCTGAACTTTGTTTCCAGAAAAGTGGAAAAAGCTGCACAAACCTTAGTGTGTATTCTAGAGTATTGATATCCTTCCTGAGTGATCATACAGTATGCCTGACTGTCTTTTGTTATGTTTAGCTGATGTGTTAATGGATGACATTTCAAGTTTCAAAAAAAACAGGATGTCATTTTGTACATGGAGGCAATTTTAAAAGTCAGAATAGTCATAATCACTAAATACTCCATTATCAAAAAGCTAAATGCAGAATAAATAGCCTCATGATACATACTGGATGGGATAACAGAAGTTGAAGGGTGGATGAGCATTTCATTGACAAGTTCATCAGCAAATATTGTAGGATAGGATTTCCTTCTTAAGTATCTGTCTCTTATTTTAGTTAGAAAAGGGGGGACCTGTTCAGCTTTGTTCATGAACACTCCTTTGATACAAATCCTCCTTCAGTTTTTCCTTGTTATCAGGGGTGTTGATGTGGAGCGAGATTTGGTTCCAGTCTGCTTTCCTCTTGTAAAATGAAAAACAGTCTTTTCATGTGTCTTGGTTATTGTTTTGTTTTACTTCCACCTTAATTTTCTGGTGTTGCATTATGTTCATCCTTACTTTTTTCATAGGAGGCATTAAATAGGTGCTCTGATCTTTTTAAGAAGGCATGAAGGGACTCAACTGGGATTTCCTTTCTGTCTCATTATGTTAAAATCAATTCACTGGTTGCATGTTACAGTGTTCTTCCTCCCTCCTCCACTGCTGGAAATGAGTGGATTAATCTAGCTCCAAATTGCTGCATGGAAATCCTTTTCTTTAAGTCAAAAAAGTCAGTGCAAGTCTGTGAATCGTTTTATGAAAATACTGGATGGAGTTTCAGGTTTCAAGTCCCTGCTGATGGATTAAATTCTTCATGGTATTGGCAGGGGAGAAGCAGGGAACCTTTCTTTAGCTGGATAAATAGCAGAAGTGTCAACTCCAGATGCCTTGAGAGGCTCCAGACAAGCTTTTTGTAAAATTACAGAAGGACAAAGTGGATGGGACCCGTGGGACTGCTGTGTGTATTGAATTCTGTTTGGCCTTTTAGTCACCCCAGCAGGAAAAATCAGCCCTTTATGAGTCTTCGAAGTGTATAAGTTTGTATGTTTGGGAAACAGATATGCGGGTGTTGCAGTTTTTGAATATGTATATATATGTGCATATGAGTGCTGTAATTTTTAGGAAATGGTATTGGCAGATGATACTAAAACTAAAAAGTTAGAAGTGTCTGTGCCTATAACATATGGAAAGACAGCTGGGAAAACTTCAGCAATGTCTGAGCATCAACAGTGTTGAAGGTGTGGGAGGGCATTTTGTCTGTTCACCTGGTCTTTCTCTGCAACACTAAATCATTTTAAATGAAACAATAAAGCTCAGTCATTATTGTCATCAGCTTCGTACGATAGAGTTGGGCTGATACATTAACAGTTGTTGATGGGTATGATAATCATGCCTGTATAACCTGTCTACTTTTTTTGTATAAAGAAGGGCGTATGTTGTATTTTAATGCTTGGTCAAGCAGTGCTGCTTATCCTTTCAGTATTTCAGTGGCTTTAATACAGATTTGGTAGGAATATTTCCTCCAAAGCACAATGCTATCTTGTCACATGCTCTGCATTATTAATCTTTCCTTTGTGGTGTTCTTGAAGTTACATAATGAAATTGAAAATGTATAATTATAATCTGCAGTAGATCCTTTTTATGTCTTCAGACTTCTGGAGCAGGTTATCCTGTACATTTTAAGTTGAAGTTCTAATTAATTAATGTCAGATAGCACTTTTGCAGATCAGAAATCTTTTAAAGCCCAATGATGTATTTTGCTATAGAAAACAGACTTTTTGCCTTCTCTGAATAGCATATTTTTTCACATTATAAGCATTCTGTTAGTTGAACTTTATTTCTTCGATACCTTTTCTGCTTTCCAATTTCAGGAGGCCCAGCTGGTTCTCATTCAGGTTTTTCATCTATTTCATCTGAGGTGATGCAGTATTTCCAAAATGGCCACCTGTGGGAATTCTGAGTTTTAACTTTGTTTCCACGGCTCCAGGTACCATCAAAGAAGTAGGAAAAAAGAAAGAATATAGAAACTGAAAAGAAATACTTTCTTAATTTTACAATTAAAAAGGCATTTTTGTAGGGTTTTTTTGTTTTGTTTAGCTTCTGTTGCCATCCATGTTTCCAGTCCTAATGAATGCAGAGAAAATTTTGAAAACATTTATTGTAATCACGTATCTCTGACATTTGCTGTTTTAAAAAATCACCAAGTATCAGGAAGTTCACAATAAAATTGTAGGATTTGGCAGCTGTATCTGGTTTCTTTAACTGACTCATCAATGTACTGTGACTGAACTGAAATTTTGGCCTCTCTTTGACATGTTCTCATGGATGACTAATTGCTACTTCAAGCTCAGCCCTCTCTGTGAATTCTTCCTAAATCACTGCAGTTCATGTCACTCTTGCACTTGTTATAGATATAGGTCAAGTAAAGGTCCAAGATAGTGTCATAAGGCCATAATTAAACAAAAGTAGGCCAGAGGTTTATTTAGCCCAGTATAGATGAGTTGATAGAGAACAGGGCAAATAAACGTTGATGCTCTCATGGTCACCACTGCTGTGCTTCTCAGAGATGTACTGACTGAAAGGAGGCAGACTTTGTGCTTAATAGCTTTCAGTGGATCTTTCCTTCATTAATTTGTCCAGATATTAAGCAAATGTGAAAGTTAGCATCCAACTGCATCTTGCATGGAAGAAGTGCTTTCCTGAGCCTTACATTCCCCCGTACCCTTTGATGCTATGTGCTCTTGCATTAACAGATACAGTGAAGAGTTCTTATCTACTTTGCTGTGCGTATCAGCATTCTATGGAGATCTAAAGAAATTAAATCCTTCACTTAAATGTGTGATCCATTCACAAGATGCTGACTCTCATACTACAATAGTCTGGAATGTTCTCTGTCATAGCTGTTGAGTCCCATGAAGAAACCATGTATTTTCTCTGTTGTAGTTTTTGCCACTTGTGCAGAATTTTTTGAAGTTACCTGACAGACTATGAAATGGATTTAAGCTCTCTGGGTAAACTACTGGGACATGAAACAAAGACTATTAGGAAGAAAGTATTTTTTCTTTTTTTTTTTTGTATTTTTCTTTTTGAGTTACAGGGAATGGCGAATGGCTTCTCGGGCAATTATTAATGATTTCCATCTGAGAATTTTTTTTTCCTTTAAATCTTAGAAAAGGAACAAAAATATTCAACAAAAAAGCTTCTTAGAGTCATGGTGTTTTCCCCCTTACACTCTGGGATACTATTACACATGCTTGTGATTATCCTCTCTGCAAACAATTGTCAGAAAAATTCATCTGTTTTCCAAGTCCCACAGAAGAACAGATGTGGAATTAAGTTTCAAACAATGTTCTCTTAATCACTTACATGTGGACACAAAACGAACTGGAGCTCAGTGGGAACTGATTGGATGCTTTGTTAGTCGAGCATGGAGTGGAGAATTTGCATTTTTTGGGGGGCTTCATTCTCTGAACAGTCCTTTGAGAACAGTGCTAATAAATGAACAAAAGTGTCTGTTTCAGATATTTAATTATTTCTAAAGAGCCCAAACCTCTGGGGACCACCTGAGTGGAGCTGGAGAATATTATGCATGTGAATATGAAAAGATATTGTGCATGTATGTATAATTTTCTTCCTTTATTTGAAAACTCTTTTGATGCAGCAAAGGATATTGGAAAGTAAAGTAGCTGCATATCATCTGTGCACTTTCAAAAACAATGATTTAAAGCAGCCAGCTCTGCCTTTTAGGAGGTTTTGAATCAATATTCAATTGCTGGAATACCATAAGAAAGCAATTAAGTAAGAAAATGTATTCATGCTGTGTTCTGAAACTCAGCCTGCATTGGAAAAATCTCTTAAAAAGATAGATAGCTCATACAACTACTTCAGAAAGCTAGTAAATAGAGAGAGAAGGTTAGTATTTAGCAACTCAGATTTACAGTTTCAGACTTTACAGAATTATGGATTTGAATCAGTGTACTGACCAGCCAGCAAGAATTTAGGATTGGACTGATTGGTGTTCTTGAGATGAATGTGTTAATTTGTTCATAATTGATAAGAAAGCTCATGGAGGCAGGACTGTTCCTCATTTTTCCCCACAAGATTGCCTTATCTCCTATACGTGTATATATATATGCACACATATATATACACATAGATTCACATAGATCTCTCTGAAAGTAATGCCTCCTATTTATTTCCATGGAAACTACAACAGATACAGAGAGAACAATAACACTGTTGGATAGAGAAAATTCTCAGCTACAAAGCACTCTTTTTCAATGCAGTCACTGCCATTAGCTGTGCATTTTTGCCAGCGATGAGCAAGGGCCTGCATGCTGCACTCGTAGCAGTCTGCACTAGTGGAGGTGACCCTCTGTTGCTGCTGTCGTTGCTGAAATGCACCACCACTGCCTCACTGTGATCACAGCCACTGCTTGGGCTCCATCAACATTCAGCAAACATTGCTGAATATCAATGAGTGCCATTTTTTTCCACATGGAGGAATTCAGTTCCACACCTTTGCTCCATCCACACTCCCATGTCAGACGCCATTTGGTCAGGCTGCCCCTCTGCTGCCATCTGTCACACGGCAACAACATGGAACGGGATATTGGTGGGAATGTTCAGCCTCTGCTGCCATACCACCAACATCTGCCTCTGACATCATGGGCCAACATCATAAAATAGGAGGCATATATATGTATATACGTATATATATGTCTCTTATGCCTCATGTCTCATATATATATATATATGTCTTGAAAAATGGTGCCTACTAGTACTTAGTAGTAGGAATCTGCCTTTTCGGTTGATGTAGAATTTAAACCATCGTTAAAATGTATAACCTGTACATATATTTGTTTTCAGTTATTTGGTCCAATGTAGAATCATAGAATCCTTAGAGTTGGAAGGGACCTTTAAAGGTCATCTACTCCAGCTCCCCTGTGCAGGGACATCCACAGCTAGATCAGGTTGCTCAGAGTTTGATCCAGCCTGACCTTGAATGTCTCCAGGGATGGGGCTTCCACCACCTCTCTGGGCAACCTGTTCCAGTGCTTCACCACCCTTACTGTAAAAAAATTTTTCCTTGAATCTAACCTAAATTTCAGTTTAAAGCCATTTCCCCTTGTCCTATCCCCACAGACCCTGCTAAAGAGTCTGTCCCCCTCTTTCTTGTAGCTCCCCTTCAGATATTGATAGGCAGCTATCAGGTCACCTCGGAGCCTTCTCTTCTTCAGGCTGAACAGCCCCAGCTCTCTCAGCCTGTCTTCATAGGGGAGGTGTCCCATCCCTTGGATCATTTTCGTGGCCTTCCTCTGGACACACTCCAACAGGTCCATGTCTCTCCTGTGCTGAGGACTCCACATCTGGACGCAGTGCTCCAGGTGAGGTCTCACCAGCACAGGGCAGAGGGGCAGGATCCCCTCCCTCACCCTGCTGGCCACGCTGCTTTTGATGCAGCCCAGAATTCAGTTGGCTTTGTGGGCTGTGAGGGCACATTCCTGGCTCATGTCCAGCTTGCCATCCACCAGTACCCTCAAGTCCTTTTCAGCAGGGCTATGCTCTATTCTTTCATCCCCCAGCTTGTATTGATAGCAGGGCTTGCCATGGCCCAGGTGCAAGACCTTGCACTTGGATTTGTTGAACCTCATGAGGTTTTCCTGTGCCTACTGCTCAAGCCTGCCTAGGTCTCTCTGGAGAGCATTCCATCCCTCAGGCATGTCAACTACACCACACAGCTTCGTATTGTCTGCAAACTTGCTGAGGGTGCACTCGATCTCACTGTCAATGTCATTGATGAAGATATTGAAGAGTATTGGTCCCAGCACTGACCCCTGAGCCTGGAAATAATTTACCATCATGAACCTGAAAAAAAAAAAGGGGAAAAGAATCTGACAAATTTGTTGCTTCTTGAATTCTGACAAGCTCAATTGAACAAAGATTATATCTTATTTCAGGATTTGATAGTGGTTTCTTAAAAGTTATTAAGCTCCTTTGGAAGTTTTGAAATTAGCCTTGTAAAATTGTACTGAAGGGTTAAGAGAGCTGTGAACTCTTTTGTAGATTTTCTTGCCCTCCCTCTCACCCCCAACATGGAGTGGGCCATGAGGAGATTAGTAGTGATGCATTTTCCTGCCTTCCAAGGAGTAGGAATGGGAGCCCTCCATCTCGCTGCCTTTGTTCCTTAACTTCGCACTTTGCACATTCATCATTACGTTTATTCTGTTAGCAAGGAAATGGCCAATGCCAATTAAAATGTTCATGGCTTATAAAGCAGCAAAATGCAATGTTTTGAGAGATTGAAAGAACAGAAGGAACTTTCAGAAATGTTTGTTAATGTTCCAGAGAAGTGTTGTCTCTTAAATCGACTGCTAGAGAGATCTGTGACAGCTAAAGCAGAGTTTATGTATCCTTAAAAAAATCTTTCATATGGATTTTCTGTGGCTATTTTGCTCGAGCTCTGTGAAGTGACCAATTTCTTCCTTTTCTTCTTTGTTTTTGGGGAGGTCTGCTTGACCTTAGTTTTTCATGTTTTGTTTCAAAATATTTTTTGTCATGGATATAACTTTGTTTATACACTTCACAGAAGAAAAAAGAGCTAATAACATTCAAAATAAACATCTTTATACCACCATGTCTTGTTTTTTAGCCTTGGTCTAGAATGACATAAAAGGCTAAGTATTTCATGTTCTTTAAACATGGCTGTGAATTTAGTCAATGTAGATCTCTTGTGCATGATCAAGACTTTTAATAAATGCAGCTGTCTACTGCCTTTGAGAATCAAAAGCATGGACTCAGTTCCATAGCCTTACAGGGCTAGTAATGGCAAATTAGAAACTGCGTTTTTGTCATTTAATGCTTTGAGAGTATTTTAAATGGACTTACAATGTGTGTCTTGCTTTTAACAGTGGGTTTTGGGGTGCCTTTAAGGTATTAAATACATACTTGCTGAGAGGTGACTGACACTAATGTACTGTAAAAATCATACAGACCTTTGAATGAGAAGAGTCTTGTGAGTCTGTTCCCTTGGTATTACAGGCAATCAGATGATGCAATTTCTTTCACCATGTCATCAGCCTAAAACTAAAACTAAAAAATAAAACTATTCAGGCTTCCTGCCTCCACTTTTGTTTGAAGGCTGTTGCAGAATCTTGGTCTTTCAGATGGTGTAGGAATAATCTCCTAACTTGCAGCTTAGACATATTCACGGTCAGTTTATTTATTATTTTTTTCCTGCATTCACCTGTAATTTAAATATTTCTTCTTTCTTCTTGCTATTTAACCACTTACTATAGGAAATAATTTTATTTTGATTTTAGCACCTTTGTCTTTTTAGGTGAATGAAGGCAAAATCTCATCTTTTCTCAGCTCTTCTTTCCTTTGATCAGTACAGCTGTCTTTGTCTGCTCTTAATTCAACATGGATGTTTTCCCATGCTCCTCACTTACGGATAATAAGAGTTCTTAGTACTGTTCAAGGTAAGACCTTGCAAGAATCTTCTGCAACTTAATAATATTGCCTACTGGGCTGCTGGTAATTTTTTTAAGGTATGCTAAGATTATAGGCTTTATAATACTCTATAGCAATGGGCTTCGCACCCGTATCTTCTAAGAGGTAGTGGCTAGCAGACTCAAGATCAGTCTTGAGATGTTTCTGAAGGTGTTGGTCTTCTCAGAACAATTTATGCATACTGAGTGAACATTTTGCAAGAATATAAACTACCAGTAAACTTCAAAACTGAATATAAGATTTCTTTTCTCTAATTCGTTGCTGTATTCTACCAAAAAAAAAACGTTGTTCAGTGAGAGAGTACAGTGTTTATTTTTTTTTTTAAGCAGCAAAATAATATGAGCCCAGGTAAAGTGAACTGATTCGTATCACCATCCTGGTTTCTGAACTGGAGATGCTAGGAAAGCAAGGAATCTTCTTTAACTTCCAGTTAGTGGCAAAAGCGAAAGGAGAAGATATCAAAGATCTAAGCAGCTTTTGCATGAAACTAAAAGGTTCAGGTCAGGTGAACGCTTTTCATGAGTATCAGTAAAGAATTCTAGGAGGTGATCTTATGATTACCATAAGCTTTCTGGCACATTGAATACCTGTCTTTGGGAATGTAAAGGTTTGTTAGTGACAGAAAACACACAAGCTAGAAAGCCCAAGGGTACATATTCAGAGGAAGAATTTCTGACTGTGATTGATATTCAGCTGTTCATAGTTAGGAAAGGTTGGAAGTAATCACTGAAGACAGTGGTCAACTCTACCCTCAGCTGGGAAGGAGGAGTTAAAAAAATGCTCAGTAGCCTTTCACTGCCTTGACAGTTCCTCTTGGTGTATTCTACTGACTCATGATTTGAATCTGAAATTGGCATATCATGTTGCAGTTCAGCCTTGCAAGAACCTCTAAATGGAAGGCAATAAAGGTAACAATCAATACGTCTTCTTTAAGAACTGATGAACGGTAATTTTGAAAGAGAAGAAAAAAGCAGAGACTGTGATCTCTTTTTTGCTCTGAAGCAGGAAATATTTTTAGATGTGATTTTCCTCTTTGTGTGCACAAGAAAATCCTCACTCATGAGAGTGTCTTCTTTAGGTAGTGAAAAGAATAGTAGAAATCTGGGAGAATAACATTGTATCAGTAGATGCTCATAACTCATCAAGAAGTTAATTCTTAATTATGCTGAGAAATGTATTTTAAAGAATAAAATAAAATTTAAAGAATTTAAAGAACGATTTTAATATTTTTTGATGAATTCAAAGAATAGTTAGAACTTACAAAATGTGTACTCTAAGTCTTCAAAGAGGATATTACCAGCTTCTGGAAAGCAAAACCCATTGGTTTTAGTTCTTATGTTACCAGGACAAACTGATTTTTGAAAAGATCTAGAGCAGTGCTTAAGCAAACTGGCTCCAGAGAAATCTGAAAATGACAAAAACTAAAAAGGCAAGTAAAAGCTTTGTGGCAAGCAAAACTACAGTTCACATATTTCTTAGCTGTCGTTCACTTTTCTCTGCACCTGGGACTAACAATTTCTTCCATCTGCAAACAGGGTGTTATTTTTAACTCTTACTAAGGAGTGGCTACTCATTTCACTTTCTTTGGATAAGCATCAAAGAAATACCTCATTGCATGCTTGTAAACTTCTGTTGGAAAAGCAGTCTGGATGGAGATGACTTAGGGCTTTTTAGGTATCTGTGGAAACTGCAAGATGTTCTCCAGAGCAGGAATGCTGGGCAGATAAAACTTGAGAAAGGATTTTTGTTTTCGTAAGAAAAGTTTACTGAAACACTCAAGAAAGGCACACAGAATCTTGCTGAGTCTCTTCTTTCTTTCTTTCTTTATTTTTTTAGATTGTGTCCTTTTTGTTCTACTTTTTTGCAAGTTTGAAAATCATTTGTGAGATAAGAACTGGAGAACAGTTGAAAATAAAGATGGTGGTGTTCTAAACAGTATGGTTTTAGGTCTGAATTAAGGTTGGAGTGTATGGTAGATAAACTAGTTGGGTAATGTTCAGTCAGACTAATTTCAATAGTAGAAACTTTGCTTTAAGGTCAAGTTGAATGGCCTAAGTTCTAGGATTTGTTACTTAGCAAAATCATTAAATGCATCATCGAAGTGCTGTGTGATTAAAAAAGAGCTTTTCAATGGTGGAAGGCTACTGAGAACTGTCATAGCTGCTATCTGTCGTTGCTTTAATTTTATACACCGCTTTTTATGTGTATTTATTATTGCATCTGTGAAGATGAAAACTGAGAAAAGCATGGAAATAAGCCCAGTATGGAATATATGCTTAATGTGAGAAATGCTGTTTTCCTGGCACTGTAAATAAGTTTGAGACTGTATTTTAAGGACTCTTGAAAATCTAGTTCTGGCCTTAGTAAGTCAGTCCCTGGTTATATGTTTGGTTACTTTGTTAGATACCTTGTCTTAAATGAAAAGGAAGTTGAAAGTTAAAATTATTCTGCTTTTTAGGGTACTTGGGAGTGGGGAGAGGGGAAGATAGTGCTTAAAGGAGTTTCTTATTTCAGCTGAAACTGCAAAACAGGTTCCTAATTAGATTGTGTTGCAGGAGTACTCAAAAATGCAGGAATTTTATAAGGCCATTTGGAAATTTCACTGATGTTTTCACTGAATTTTAACAGTCACAGCTTGCATTGCTAGGATGATTCTCTGAGTATAGCTTTGGCATGAGAAAGAGGTGCTGGACTGAAAACAAATCCTGTAACTGTTGATTTAAAGAGTGTATGTGCACATTTGTGAGATAACATTCAGACTGTCATGGCATGATAGCCATGCCACATTCTGCAATGGTCTCAGCCTGTCTACCAATTAAATAAAACAGTATGTTATTCGTTTACATCTCAGCAAAACTCTACGGTTGCCATCGCCAGGCCTTCGCAAGAAGATAACAGAGCTGTCTCACTTGGAGTTACTCTGTTCCACTTCTGCCAGCAGACTATTTTATTTGTAAACTTAACATTTTGCAGGCCACAGTGTGTGGTAATCTGGGGCAATAATTTGAATGTTAATAATACTCTTCAGAAGTTGTTATTTATTAAGCCAGTTGACGTTTAGGAAGAAGAATAGCCTAAGCCTGCCAAGTATTTCTAGTTCATTGCTGAAGAATATGCTACTGGTAAGAGTATTTAATTAGTGAACAAATGTCAGGGCCCCTGAGGGCCCTAATGGGCCTCAGCATTCCTGCTTAGCCTCCCCTGGGCCCTCCCGCGCCCTTGCATGGGGGTCCAGGTGCCATTTCAGCCCAGCTGGAGATGACAGTCCATGCTGGAGCTGTGTTGCAGTCTGCCTATTCCTGTCCCAGCTCTTACTGGTTGGCCTGGTGCCTGCTTGTGCCTGGTGACCACTGGACTATATGTGGGACCCATTTCTGTCACAGAATCATAGAATCACTTAAGTTGGAAGGGAGTTTTAAAGGTCCTCTAGTCCAACTCCCCTGCAATGTACAGGGATACCTGCAGCTAGATCAGGTTGCTCAGAGTCCTGTCCAGCCTGACCTTGGATGTCTCCAGGGATGGGGCATCCATCACCTCTCTGGGCAACCTGTTACAGTGCTTCACCACCCTTACTGTAAAAAAAAATTTCCTATATCTAACGTAAATCTCCCGTTGCAGCTTGAAACTTTAGTTTCAGTGGGAGGGGCGTTGCTTCCCCAGTTCCCTCCTTCCTACCCATCCACTCCAGGGTTGTGTGACGAGCAGTTTATAGAGAAGACTGAGCCAAAAAAGTTGAGTTGAGTACCTCAAAAGTTGTTGAGTACCTCAGCCATTGTTACCAGCCTGCCTGTGTTACTTACTAGAGGGGGTACACACTCTTGGACTTCACTTTTCTGGTTTCATGTACCTGTATTTCTTTCTTGTTCTCGTTTGTACCCCATGTGAAGTCCAGTTCCAGTTGAGCCTTGGCTTTCCTGACCCCATCCCTATGCAGCCTAGCGGCTTCCTCATACTCTTCCCAGGGTACCTGTCCCTGCATTCACTGCCTGTGCATTTTCTTCTTGCTGTTTAGTTTGACCAGCAGATCCTGGTTCAGCCATGCTGATCTCTTGCCCTCCTTTCCTGACTTCCTACACCTGGGATAGAGAGCTTTTGCACCTTGAGGAAAGCTTTCTCAAAGATCTGCCAGCTCTGCTCTGCTTTCTTGTCTGTGAGGACAGTTTCCCAGCGAGTTTTGCTGACAAACTCCTGGAAGAGCTGGAGTTTGGCCTTTCTGAAATTTGGCATCTTGATTTTACTCTTTGTCTGTCTGGTATCTGTCAGAAGTGTGAGCTCCACCATTGCATGGTCATTGCAGCCCAGGCAGCCTCCAGTCCTGATCATAGAATCATAGAAACACAAGGTTGGAAAGGACCTACAAGATCATCTAGTCCAACCATCCCCCTATCACCGTTACTACCCACTAAGCAACTGAATCATATCCCTTAGCACCTCGTCCAGACGCTTCTTGAACAGTACCAGGGATGGTGACTCTACCACCTCCCTGGGCAGGCTGTTCCAGTGCCTGACCACTCTTTCAGAGAAGATTTTCCTTATATGTAACCTAAATCTCCCCTGGCACAACTTGCTGCCATTCCCTCTTGTCTTGTCATTAGTTATCTGGGAGAAGAGGCTGACCCCCTCCTCATCACAGCCTCCCTTCAGGAAGTTGTAGAGTGCGATGAGGTCTCCCCTGAGCCTCCTCTTCTCCGGACTAAACAATCCCAGCTCCCTCAGCCGCTCCTCATAAGACTTGTGCTCTAGACCCCTCACCAGTTTTGTTGCCCTTCTCTGGACACGTTCCAGGGCCTCGATGTCTTTCTTGTAGTGAGGGGCCCAAAACTGAACACAGTACTCGAGGTGCGGCCTCACCAGAGCGGAGTACCAGTTCACCTGCATTGGTGAGCAACAGGTCCAGTATTGCATTTCCCCTGATGGAGCTATTACTTGTCTCAACAAGTTATCTTCAATGCATTCCAGGAGCCTCCTGCATTGCCTATAGCTCACTGTGCTACTTTTCCAGCAGATGTCTGGGTAGTTGAATTCGCCAGCAGGACAAGAGCTTGTAATCGCAACGCCTTCTGTATCTGGAAGTAGAAAGCTTCATCAACAGGCTGTGCTTGATCAGGTGGCCTGCAGGAGACACGAACCACAAAGCTCCTTTTGTTGCCTCAGTCTCTGTCTCTCACCCACAGGCTTTCAACTTGCTCATGGCCATTCTTCAGGGACAGTTCTTCACACTCTATTCCTTTTTTGATGTAGAGGGCAGCATCTTCTCCTCTCCTTACTTGCCTGTACCTTCTGAACAGCTTGTAGACATCAATAGCCACACTCCAGCTGTGGGAATCATCCCACCAGGTTGCAGTGACAGCAACTACATCATGGTTTTCTATACTACACAGTGGTTTCCAGCTCCTCCTGTTTGTTTTCCAAGCTGTGTGTGATGGTGTAGAGGCACTTCAGCTGGGCATTAGGCCTTGTCATCTTCTTGGAGGATAACTCCTTCATTCTTTTGAAGTATTTTCCTTGAATTTCCCAGTTGCCTTCTGTTGCCTCTGTGGTCACTGAGGTTCCCCCATCGTAAGATTTTGAGTGTGCTGCAGTATGGCCAGCACATCTTAGAGCAGCAGGTTGAGGGTCCCCAGTAGCACCCAGTCCCTCCAACCAGTCCATCCCACACCTTATCATGGGTAGGCTCACTATTATCCCACTCCCACTTGAAACCTAATTAAAGCCCTGCCAATGAGCCCTGCTACTTTTTCCCCAAGACCTCCCTGGTGCATGAAAGCCTGAAGCTATGTAGGCCATTCTGTTGTCAAAAAACCCCAAAGTTTCGGCAGTGGCACCAGCCACGAAGCCAAGCATTTATAGATTGGATCCTTCCATCACCCACTACAGGAAGCAGAGAACAGGTGACCTGTGCCCTCAAATTCCTTCAGCAGATGTCTGAAGGCTCTGAAGACCCTATTCATGTCCATTGAACTACATGTAGCTGCTTTGACATTCCCCATGTGGAAAAGCAGTAATGAGTAATGATCTGTTGGCTGTACCAGGCTAGGCAGTTTCTTGGTGACATCCTTCACCCAAGCCCCAGACAGACAGCAGACTTCTCTAAGAAGAGGGTCTGCCCCTAACAGCAGTGGGATAGTGTTGTTTTTGGAGTTGCTTCTTGTTTAGTCAATCGTGGTGATGGCTGAGCTAGAGCCAACTAGAGCAGCTTTCTTGATCAAAATGGGGCCGAAGAACATTTTTGGTGGCTGGGGATAGGTTCTTGCTAGAGAGATCACTGCAAAGCTGCTCACTGGGTTTGGCTGTGTTTGTGAGAGAAGGCATTCAGTCACTCCTGAGCTGTCAGAAGTGATGGGTTTTATGGAGCAAGGCCGAAGTGTTGGCTGTGGTGTAACTCATGCTGCTGCTGTGTGAAGGTGATTTGCTTTTTAACTTTGCTCTCTCTGTCTGTGACACAAAGATGTGACTTAGGAAGCAAAAGTTGTAAGTTGAAGCAGAGGTTGTAAAAGTAGACTTGCTAAGTGCTTTTACACAGCCATGAAAGTAAACAATTTATGTCCTTTTATCCTCAAGACTAACACTCAAGATAAGAGCTCCCAGTGCTTGCCGTGAATGAACTCCTAGCTGATGTTTCATATTACTTATTTCAAACAAAGTTTTAGGCTTAAGTGAAATAAACATTATAAGACAAAACTCACTATAATGAATAACGCTGCTAAAAATGAATTTGCCTATCTTTTGTTTTAATTGGTAATGACTGGCTTGTTAAAGAAATGTGGTAATTTGATTCACTGATCTCTCAGGTCCTTATTGTATTAGGTAACAGGCTAAGAGGGATCTTTCGCTCACGATGCAGGTCTGTTAACGCTCTTGTATTTGTTCAGTTTAGTTTTGTGGGAATTGCTAGGATTATAAAAATGTAATATTTGGTTTAAACATTTTAATGATGTGTAAAACTAGACTGTACCACTTTCTTGGTTGAGGTGGTGTGGTGGGAAAACGAATTAAGAGCATGGATCAGCAGCGCATTAGGAGTACATCTGGGTTTTATTAGGTGTAAAATTCAGGGCAGGTGCATTTGGGTGAAATGTTTTTCATAGAGCAAAACAATTGAGGTTTTTTGTTCTCATTGAAATAGCTTGCAAATTTTATTGCTTTCCATGGTATGCTGCTTTGAATTATATGTCTGTAGATATGCAGTATGATTTTCTAGATTCAACAAATTAGGTAGGTTATGCTGGAGAATTGCAAAATGAAAATGCAATCTTTATGTGTGCATGGAAAAGAACATTTAGCATGGGAAGAAATGTAAAAAAATAATCTACTATGTATCTTAAGTTGTTAGTTTCCTTTGTTGTTTACCATTGTAATTAATTTAGAGGCTTTTCTTTATCTGCTACTTGTGTATTGCTAAAGAAAATGCTTTCTCCTTCTTGTTTTGTTGTTATTTCTGAAGCTAGCCTTAATGACGCCTATAAAATAGTATGTTTTTTTAATTTTATACTGTTCTGCATTGATAGCAAAAGACAAAGAACCCATTGAATGAATTATTTCTATTCATAGTGACATAATTGGTCATACAAACTTTCTTGAAGTAAGTAAATATTTCTTTGATTGGGATACTTGTTATTGTATAATACATGGAAGTATTGCACAGTAGTATATCTGAAGAAAAAGCTACTTGAAAAGGATGTTTTAAGATACAGAGGATATATCTGTGTTATTTTTTCCATTTTTGCTGAGGAGCTTGAGTATACCCTGTTCCTGTTGTGTGAAAAGCCAGGGTATGTGACAAAGGGATGTTACCAAAATAACTGTGTTCTGTCAACTGTGTCCCGCTTCTTGGTTTACAGCTGACTTTAAACAAAAAACTTTAAATCGGTGGCCCTACATGGTACCCAGTATATGTGAGTCTTTCTCCATGAATTGCACTAAAACAATTCTCCTTTGCATATGAGAAAATAGCTGAAAATTAAGAATGTTGTATGTTCTTTCGATGGAGAAAGAAAAGAGTCACTGCAGTAAAATTTACAGCTGGTTTTGTAGAAATGGATTTTATGTGTTTTTGCCAACTGTTGAAGAAATCTATCTGAGCTATTGTGAAATTTATAAGGAAGTGCTCCTGTGAGAATGACCAAATGTACACATATGCTTTTCTTATTTGGATTTGTTTAGGAGGATTTGGGTTGAGTTTTGTTCATCTGTGGTATAGAGGAAAGTGCACACTGCATGTGTGGTGATAGGGGAGTGAAAAGCATGTGCAGCTTCTTGTTTTGTCACAAATGTTGTGGCAAAAAAGACTCTTCCCTTTTAATACAGTACTTAACTCTACTCCCTTTTTTTGAGGAAGGGAGAGGGAGAGGGTTGAATGGGGGAGGTGGGGAGTATTTGTTGTGTTTGAGTGAGGAAAATCATTGCTGTGCGTTTGGCACGTGGAGGAGACTCCTCTATAGTCATCTCTATGGGCTGATCATATCTTACCCTCTCCATGTCGCTTCCATTGCTTAGGGAACCAGGACTCTATGTGAAGAAATTTCCGTAAAAACACAGCTTAATTATAATTTTCTGAACAATCCATTGATTTCACCTACTTAAAACTGAGTCTAAAAGAAAATAATTTGGCCTTTTTTGTTCATGAAATTCAGTTTCTCTGTGTCTGCTAACACTGCAGTATTTTAATTGCTGTGTTAACTGCCTTTGAGGCAGAAGGAAAAAGTTGGAATAATCACAGATACTTTCTTTTGTTTTTTTTCTAGTGGAATATTCTACGTGCCAGGAATCCAGAGATGATTTTAAGCCTTGCTTGACTTTCCAGTGCTCCCAGTATGTTTTCCTCTGCCCTCAACAGAGTGCTTTGTTAAGAGTTTTGCACAGATTTTTCCCTTGTAAAATCATCTTCTGAAAAGCCAAGTAACATCTCTAATGAGTTTCCTGACCTTCCAACTCATTTTATTTCCGTAGATAGGGGGATATTCTTCATGTAGCTTCTTCAGATGTACATATAAAAATGCAGAATTTATTATTGTTACGGTAAATCTTCTAGTTCAGCATCATGAGATCAAGCTTATCTTACCTTTGTCACCATATTTTATTGCCTTTTTCACTTTTTTTGGTACTTGGTGTCCAAAACTGGATGTGGTATTGCAGGTGTGTGTTTCAGGAGGGCTGGGTGAGGAGGAGTTACGGCTCATTAACAAGAGCTTAGCCTATAGATATTCTCCACAATATTCTTGGCCTTCTCTGCTGCCACCCAGGGCTAAATCCTCGCTCATGTTTAGCCCTCTGCCCACCTGGACCCCCAGCTCCGTTTCAGCAGATCTGCTCCACAGGTAGCTGTTGCCCTGTCTGTAGGAGGGGTTAGTCCGTCCCTGGTAGGGGTCTACATGCTGAGTTCCGTGAAGCGTGTGGAGAATGGCAGAAGGTTTGGAGGTGTGCTTTGTAAGCTTGTGGGATGGAGCATGCTTTGTAGTTCAGCTTTTTATTCCAGTGTATGTAAAAATTGTTTTAAATTTATTTTCAAATCTTGGCATGCGTTACTGATAAAATAGAGGAAGACAAAAAGATGCAGTGTTGAGTATGCTTAGTGGTTTCTGTGTTTCTCCTTCACATGTACTTGTTTTCCTTAATTCCATGGTGGTTTGGAGTGATGTCCAGAGCGCTACATTTCTAGAAAAGCAGAAATACCATGGTTGTGAAATGTTAACTGTGTGCTTTTAGTCTCTTGTGAGCAGAGTTGTGCCATTCCAACCACCAGAAACTAACAGTAAATATTGTTTTAATGTTTTTGGCTCTGTACCTTTCTTACATTTTACATCAATTATTTCTCTAGGTATTGCCAGGCTTCTGAAGTGGTTGACCAACATCTAAGAACGTGGGACACTGGTGAGTAAAAGAATTATGTATCGATCGTGACTAGAGAGGAACACAGAGAGGCTCTAAGGAAGAACTTTGAAAATTTCAGATACTTCTTCAAGTGAATTTTCTTTATTAATGTGTTTATAAATATGTTACTTGCATTTCCCTGTCTGTAGAGGTCAGCTGGCAAAGAGAGCCTTTTAAGTGCAGAGGTAAACATACCAACTGTTGATAATCTTCAATGATAAAAATTTATCTTTCTAAAAGCAACTGTGCTTTCTTGCCAAGAGACAGTTATTTGGAATAACATGATTTTTCTACTCCTTTGCTTTCCATAGCTGAGCCACAATATGTGAAATATTTTGTATTTGTATTTATGGGATCTCGTTTATTCCAGTGCTGTTGGCAGCAAATGTAAGTTTTTCACATCCATAGGTTTGGTTGTTCATGTTGTTGACTCTGGTAACCAAGAACAAAGAAAAGACAATACAGTGAGACACTCTTGCCTTGTCTTTGTCTTCCTTTTTGCCTTTGCAACCTCTGAGAGTTACGTTTGTAAAGTTCTTAATTTCTGGAAATGCTGTTTCTTTCTAACTTTGAAAGATTTTGTCAGTTTAGAACATAATTCATGCAAATTTATATTTACTGTTGCTTTTCTATTTTTGCCTGATTTTTACCAAGCGAAGCAAGTAAGTAAATTTTAAGTGAATCTGCCAGTTTATTTTGGATACTTTCTTTTTGCCTACTGTTTTAATATCTCCCCCTAACCTCCCAGGTCTTAGGACTAAAAGACTGTATTCATGGTGTCATTGGTGCACACATGGAACAAACTGATAGCTCCTGTGTACTTTACATCCACTTTATCCGACCTCCTCAGAATGAAACTTGTTCTTTCCTACTTCTGTAAGTGTTTGGCAGGGCATTCAAGAGTTCTTAAAAACAAGTGGTACATTTTCTGGTATTTACATTAGTTCATTTAGTACTTTAAGATAAATGTTACAGTTCCTTACCTTCTTAAAATGTATTCAGTTATCTAGGATTTTTTTGATCATGCATACCAGGAGGACCTAAACAACGTTCAGGCTCCCATATTTAAATCTACTTTTTGCCTTTGTTCTTGCCCTTTCTATTTTCTTTTCTCTTTTTACTGGTAGAAACTCTGGTAGAGTTCTCCTCCTTTAGAGGAGACTTATTAGGATCCACAATAAACTTCAGGATCATGAAGAACTAAGCAAAAAGGAATGAAAATCACATTGAACCTCATCAACCAGTCTCATCCTCACTGAGATACCTACACGATATATAGATTTATGTGTCTTCATTTGTCTGTGTGACGGTGTGACATTTATTCGGGTTCTGTGTAAATTTCATGTTTCACATAGCTCAAGTGTGCCCCTACATTGAAACAGGTATGTTAACCCAACAGGTACCACTTCAGTGCATGTGGTTTGTGATCCCACAAAAGGCTGAAACTACTGGGAAATTTATTTACAAGTGCAAAAGGGAGAATTCTGTTTTGTGCCGCTTCATTTATGAGCTCTGATAATATCATAAACCTCATGTTTAGAAGTCTCTAAGGTCCCAAATATTCTGAAATTAAAAGCTATCCGTCTGTCAAGCTAAACATACCTGTAGATTAAGGGAAACCTAAGGAAAATGGACACAATGCTTTCAAAAGTAGCTCTGAAAACTTGCTTGTGACTGCTGCTTGTTGTTGATGCAGGTGTGTTTAGAAGTAATCTTATAAACAGCTTAGTAGTTCATGCAAAGTATCTTCTGATTTTTTACTCAAATTTACTTGCATGATTTCGAACTGAAATCATTTCCTCCTTTGCAAAGTGCTGATATTTGTTTTTTTATGATTAATACCATGGCCTTTTTGGTGGGATGCTCTGATATGAGATCGTGGTTCATCAGAGAATCAGACCATATGCTTAATGGTCATTGGAATATAGTTAAAATACTGTTTGTTTAGAAACTAAGGATATGTTTAAGCATTTTGTTGAATAAGGAAACAGCTGAAGCACAAGCTATTGTTAAACTGGAATCTTGCTCATATTATGGATCAGTGAGATATCATACCAGACTTTCACAGCAGTTGCTGGGGATGAAAACTGAACTGTGGAGATGTGGACTGTGTGCTGTGTGGCGCTCTGGCTGGCCTCAATGCATTGTAGACAGTTTACACAGCTTCATGTAACAGCAGATATAGGTATCCATTCTTTTGGGTCCGATGCTCTTTAAGAAGCTCCTCCTTAAGGATAAAGGCACTTCTTATTAATTTAAAATTATGTATTGCATACCTTTACAGATGAGCATGACTTATTTTATAGCAATGTGCCTTGAACCAGTTAATGGGAAAGCCTTGCAGTGCTTAGCAACATAACAAAAACACCAGCACTCACATTAATAAAGTGAAGCTAACTTAAACAAAGACCTGGACAACTGTTGGTGTCAGTAGGTGGGAAGTCCATGTAGAAGGTTTTTTACAATGGTGATGATAAAATTGTGCAGTTAATATGATTAGATCCGTGCAGATCTAATATGTTAAGAGAAAACGGAGATTATAACTTTCATAACTAAATATGCGCATAATGTGGTTTCTCTTCAGATCTGCTACTGAGCACAGTGAAGGCCTAGATGTCTGAATGTTTCTTATGGGCTTCATATAAGCTATCTGGGGAACATTTGGAAATAGATAAGCACCTACTTCCATTAAAAAATTTACTTCAATTGTAATAAAATAATAAAATTGTAACTTGAAACTATGTAATGTTATATGTGAAACTATGAAACTGTTAAAACTGTACGTTTCAGCCAGCCAGTGCAGTTCTTCTGGGGGTGATACTACTCACCTAACTGTCCTACACAGGGTCACAGTTGGCTTTGGAGGATAAGGGTTGTGCTTCTGGCCTTGGAAACAACCGGGAGAAACCAGAGTGAAGGAAAGCAAGTACAGCATCTTTCTGAAGGTCTTTCCTTGTGTCCTAATAGCTCTCAGAGAAAATAAAGCCATGTTTTTCTCATGGTATTCCAGCTGTCATATTACCCACGTTTTGACCTTAATCTGCCTCATGACAGTCTTTTATGACTTAAGGAATTATATTTCAGGTTTTCGATGAAACTATGCCATATCTTAGGCCTGAAAGAGAAAAATTGTTAACAGTTTTGATGTAATTGAAAGGTCACTGTATGTTAGTCCTGCTTAGATCACAGCAGAATACAGATGAAGACAGGGAACCAATTTTGAGGTTTTGTGTTTGTTTTGGGATTTATGGTTTTGTATGTATTAATACAGTTATGTACTATGTACGTCACGGTAAAGAAACAAGGTTGTTTTTTGTTTGTTTGTTTCCCCTCTGTAGCTATTCTTGCTGATTTTACTTGTTTGTGTTAACAGTCAAAATAAATAGGAAGCTATATATTTGTATTGCTTTTCCTATATGAGCAACCTCTTCTCTGTGCGTGTGGTTGGCCTGTTTTTTTCTTTTTCCTTTTTCATACCATTTGTCTTTGTGTGCTCATTTTTTTGAGAACTTTAAGGTGTTTTTAAAACAGTAACCTAAAACTTTGTTCCACCTTCACTTGATAGAAATAGTAATAGCAATGGACTTTTTTTCACTTTATTTTCTTCAGTCTGTCATCAGAAGGGAGAGGGGACGAGTATCTAAGTCAGGAAAATAAGGAGGTTCGGAGCTCTTTCCTTGGGAGGGCCCTGGCAACTTTCAGATGCTGTTTCAGGCTGAACTGACAATTTGCTTAAGGAGCAACAAGTACAATAGCTTATTTTAATTTTGTTATTTATGGAACTTTGTGCTGTTCTTGACGTGGAGATGCCATGAATCTGAGTGAGTGAAGAGCAGTTGCAGCCATAGGAAGGAGTGTGGCGTAGTGGACAGAGCTGCCTGCCATGACTGTTGCATTCTATTTCTGCCGCTATTATAAGCCTGCTAAGAGATGTTAATAAGTTAATTGTTCCTTACACTTTTTGTCGTTTAGACTGCAAGACACTTGCTCCAGATACTGCAAATCAGCATGTCTCATGGTGCTTTAGTGTCTGTGGATTCCTTCAGATGCCATTGCAGGTCTTACCATTTCTTTCATGATATTAAGTCTCAGGGACTCTCAGTGTGATGTGGAATCCCAAAGATAGTTGAGTTCTGCTGGAATTAAGACAGCAGTACTGCTTAATGTAGCACCTGGTCTTATGCAAATGCAGGCTGATGCCAGAAGAAGCATCAGTCTGTTCCTTTCCCTCTCTTGCATCAGCCCCCAGCCCCAAAGTGAGATAAAGGTAAGCAGCAGATTCACTAAAAAACTAACTGCCTGGGAAGGAAAATGATGTCAGACAATGGCACTGGGGTGGCTTGTCTTGTGGCTGTGAAATTGCTAGATGTAACACAAGGGACAAACAGAATAAGCAGCTGGAAGTAGGTGGGGAGAGGGGTTTTGTTTCTTTCAGCAACAAGTAATAAATGCACCAGATGAGACATAGCGTGAAAATGTATGCTTGTTAAGAGCTGCATTTTACAATCAGGTTTTGAACATTCCAGAGCCATTCTTTGCAATGGCTTGCAAGGGACATGATAGTCCAACTTACTTTCTGCTGAATTTAGTTGCTGCATTACAAAGTCTTCACTAGAAGTGTTTTTTTCTATTATTGCTTATTGGTTGACTTCTCTGAAGTTGCAGTCATCTTTGTGATCCACACTGCATTTTCAAGGCATATTTCTGATGCCTAACTATAGTTTCCATTTTACTTAATGTAAACTGAAGTCCACTTAATCTTGCAAATTGAGCTGACAGAAGTTGCTCTTGATGTGATGTACTCTGCAGACATTGTATTTGTGATTTCCCCTTTAAACTCTGTCAAGCAACCTTATTCTTCTTTGAAAATGACTTCTGTAATTGAATTTGACTCTTTGAAGGGCGTTTTTCACCTACTGCCCCTTCTCTTAAAAATGTATGCACTAGATTAGATTGGTTTCTTTGATCTTATTTTCTATGTGAGCCTTGTGTAATCAGATATTGTGTTGAAGGACCTGTCTTTTCTGCCTGCTTATAATAAGTGTTCGTGAAATAAAATGGGGTGAGGGGGAAGGAGGAAGAGAAATGTTGAAATGATTTTGGAAACTGTAGCGTTTAATTTTAACCAAAGAGCCCTTACCTCTAGCCCACACATGGCAGCACAGATATGAATGTATCCTGAGAATTGCATCCACGGCTGAGGTCACTGAGTGAATTCAGCAAAGGCAGAGGAGCAGGTCAGCAGCTGGAAACACGAGCACACCTCTGAGAACACTGAAGTTCGGCAAGGACTCGGCTCCCAAGTACGGCTGGAGTGGCCGGTGATGTTGCTGAGACTTTCACATCTGTTATTTCTTACTGCCCGCTTTTCTGGCAACAGCCAGTCTTCATTTTTTCCATTATAGGCAGCTGCTGGAACTAAGGAGAGCTTTAGCTCATTTTCAGATGTGCTAGATAGACTGTTTTTTACCTTTCACTTCCTGCTGCTTCTTTCCATGACATGGTACAACACACTGACTTATTTCAGAAGTGTGGGATCTGTGTGTTGCGCTCTGTTGATATGTGTGAAAGTCAACAAATGTGTTAGCCTGCGCATGCTAATCATTTCTGAGGAAGAAGGCTGTCATAAGTAACGCAAAAAGCCATTTGTAAGAATAAGCTGTCAGTGAAAGAGCTAGAAGAAATCTCTATAACTTGAGTAAGAGCAATTGTGGGGCATTGCCCTTGTTTTCATCAAATTGTATTTTCTAGACTGAATGTGATTAGGGCCGCCTTGAACAGAAAGCAGAGCAGTGCAGGGTGCAGCAGTGGAGCTCAGCACTTTATGGCCAAGGAGAACCAAACTCCTTGAAAGAAGCAATTCCTTTTTCATCTGTTGAGTCGGTCTTAACCCTTTTCTCTGTCCCACAGAGGACTGGTTTTCTGATGTCCTCATGGCCTCCCTAGCTTAAGCTCTTGGAGTTGTTAACATTACTTTCCAAAGCTGTCAAGAGGAAGGAGACATTAGGGACTCTGAGCACACTTGTAAGTAACCTGTTGGTGACTGTTCAAACTCACGTGGTCTAAATGCACTGGGGAATTGAAACACAGAAAAATAATGTGGGTTTTTTTCTGATAATTTATGCATTGAGCGTTATGAACTGAGAGTGGCCTCTGACAGGTGAATTAATGTTAATAATTGAACTCAGATAACCACCAAAATCCAGACTTCATTGATTTTAAAACAGCATGAAATCAATGGAGATGTTATCTAATCAAGGACATGTACTGATGTGCCCTGATCATGTGGTTGCAGTGCTTCCCTCGGCTCAGCAGATGCAGCACCCTGCAGGGAAGCATGAAAGGAGTTAGGAAGAGTAAGCAATGGTGAGGGAATATGATTGACTTAAGTGCAGTGGAATAAATGAGAGGAACAGATGGAAGGAGGAGAACTAACATAGCAGGCCAAAGTGAATGTCTTGCTGTGGTACAAGTACGTCCTGAAAGAGGCCCATAAAGGATGTCTTTAAAATTGCTAACTTTCTGTTCTAAAATATTAGACTGGCATTCTCATGCAATATATTCAGTATACTTAACAATCTTGATTTCAATATTGCTGTAATCAAATTTTGCTATAGGCCAGTGATTTTCTTTTTTTCACTTTTTTTTTCCCCTGCAAAAGCATAACAGTTTTGTCTAGTCTGTAGAAGTCTGGAGAACTTTGCAATTGTCCTCATCTGGATCACTTTTAAATCCATGTCTTAGACAAATAATACAGGAAGATAAATATTTTCATAAAGATTCTTCTGGGGGGTAAAATGTAGTGCAGTAGAAAATGAAAAACTTCATAGTCTCTGAAGATTTGAAGATTTTATTAAATGAGGAAAAATCCTTCCCTCCCATATTTTTGTCTTTTTTCTTGTGTGTATTGGAAAAGTTGAGTCTGAGAATGACAAAAGGAAATTATATCCTAGGTTGAAAATATCCATTGAAATCCAAGTAGTTTTCCAGATTGTGTTGAGCATATTTTTCTCTGGCAATAGGATACATTTCATATCCCTTTCTAAAACAGAATCACAGAATCACAGAATTGCGGGGGTTGGAAGGGACCTCGAGAGATCATCGAGTCCTAACCCCCTGCCAGAGCAGGTTCCCTACAGCAGGTTGCACAGGTAGGCGTCCAGGCGGGTCTTGAATATCTCCAGGGAAGGAGACTCCACAGCCCCCCAGGGCAGCCTGTGCCAGTGCTCCGTCACCCACACTGTGAAGAAGTTCTTCCGCATGTTGGTGCGGAACTTCCTGTGCTCCAGCTTAAGGCCATTGCCCCTTGTCCTGTCCCCACTGACCACCGAAAAGAGGTTCCCCACCTCCATTTGCCTCCCGCAACTAAGATACCTATAAACATGGATCAGGTCCCCTCTCAGCCTTCTTTTCTCCAGGCTGAACAGACCCAGCTTACTGAGCCTCTCCTCATCGGGGAGATGCTCCAGGCCCTTGATCATCTTTGTGGCCTCCGCTGGATTCTTTCCAGCAGGTCCCTGTCTTTCTTATACAGGGGAGCCCAGAACTGGATACAGTACTCCAGCTGAGGCCTGACCAGGGCAGAGTAGAGGGGGAGGATCACCTCCCTCGACCTGCTGGCAATACTCTTTTTAATGCACCCTAGGATCCCATTGGCCTTCTTAGCCACCAGGGCACACTGCTGGCTCATGGCCAACCTGTCATCTACCAGGACCCCCAGGTCCCTCTCTGTAGAGCTCCTCTCCAGCAGGTCATCCCCCAGCCTGTACTGGTACATGCGGTTATTCCTCCCCAGGTGCAAGACTCTACACTTGCTTTTGTTGAACCTCATCAGGTTCCTCTCTGCCCAACTCTCCAGCCTGACAAGGTCTTGCTGAATGGCAGTGCAACCTTCTGGCGTGCCAGCCACTCCTCCCAGCTTTGTGTCATCAGCAAACTTGCTGAGGGTGGACACTATCCCCTCA
The DNA here is from genome assembly GCA_013396635.1 of Penelope pileata. Classification (NCBI taxonomy): domain Eukaryota; kingdom Metazoa; phylum Chordata; class Aves; order Galliformes; family Cracidae; genus Penelope; species Penelope pileata. The sequence continues at coordinate 58,435 of WBMW01004369.1, forward strand.
TCAAGGTCGTTGATGAAGACATTGAACAAGACCGGACCCAGAACCGACCCCTGGGGAACACCGCTAGTTACAGGCCTCCAGCTGGACTCTGTGCCGTTGATCACTACCCTCTGAGCTCGGCCAGTCAGCCAGTTCTCAACCCACCTCACCGTCCACTCATCTATCCATTAAGAGTATGATAAAGTACTCTTTCACGCACATATGTTGGGACAGCATTATACTTAAAGCAATTGAAGTATTTTCTAGGTCTTTCTCCCTGCATTCTTACCAGTCCATTGTCTGATGGCTGGTTATCAGACTGTTTCTGTTTGTTACTGAATTGTGATGGATGACTGTGATGGATGATCTCTAAGGTCCCTTCCAACCTAAACCAAACCATTCTATGTTTTCCTGGCAGCTAGAGGGACTCTACAGGTACTGCTAGCGTACCAGTGCTTGTGAAACAGAGTGGATACTGCTTAGACTGTAGATGAGATATCTAAGTGCATCAAGAGAGTTCTGACCAAATGCCATGACTCTTATTTGAAAAGTCCTCATCTCACTTATTTTTACTTCTTTTAATCATCAGTCCTTGTGCACACTCCCTTCTAATTAAAGGAAATCTCTGAACAGGTGCAACAGGCTTTAATTTGTGCTATATTTCAGCAAGTGATTTCAAAAATTCATTACTTCTCTTTTAGGACGGAACTCAACTAACAAAACTTTTTTTAAATAACTTTTTCTTGGATCTGAAATTAGCTGTGAAATACAATTCTCAGGTTCCTAATCCCAAGCCTTGTATGTTTGGGTACGTGAAAGTCTATGGAAAAGAAGTGCAGCAAAGAGAAGACACAAATCTACGCGAGACATCAGCTGTGGCATTATGCTTTTTGCATTAAGAATAAAGTTTGTCTTCATATTCTCAAACTGTTTTCATCATTGCATACTGACAGGTTTTGCACAGACGTGTAGAGTGCAGATCTGAGCAGAACTTGGCCTGTGGTCTCCTTTAATAACGTATTTTAATCTCTTTCTCTAGAGATTGCTGTCTCGTTGTATCAATTTATCTTGTTGAAATTCTTGTGCAATGTTAGTGCCTTAAGATTTGATGTAAGACTTCAGAAGAATATAGTTGTAGAGTAGTGAATTTTTAAGTTTAGGTGGAATCTAAAAATACTGTCTCAGTCCAGTACTAGCAGACATGCTAATAAATTGTATGAAATCTACTGTTTACATAATTGTAGTGCTCTGTGAAATGCTGTGCCATGCACTCTGAATATCTGGTTTATTATAATACTAATTCAGCATCTAGGACTGATTAAGTAAATCATTCTAAACATAAACAAAGACAGGCCCTCTTCTAATATTATATTTTCCTGTCCTCTGACTCCCATATAGTATCTGGGCTTAATGACTGCTTTATAGAAATGAAACAGAAAAGTTTAGGTATGGGTTCATGTGTATATGTATATTCATGTCAGCTATATAGTACTAGCTGCTGAAACATTTTCATAGGTACACGTTTTCTAGGCTACATAATGGGAGGAATATAAGAGACTTGCAAGGCTTTTTAAGAGCAATGTGGTTATGATGTAAGACATGGTTGGCTCTATTTCTGTCTCCTTAATATTGTAGTATGACGTCTGGTAAGCCCTTTGAATCCATGTTTTTGTTTCCCATCTGCTGTAATGGTTACACCATCACAACTTGAATACAAGGAGGTCTCAGACGTATTAGAATGATCTCTTCCCTACCCTCCCATCACAACAGCTTTATACCCTATCTGTAAGTCCACTCTGGGCTGCCACACACTGATTTATCCACCCTTTCTTGAATCTAATAGTCAAAAACTCCTTTAAAAAAATGCTGATATCTCAAGTTCCAATGGTGTTTCCTTTGAAGGTGCAATCTAGCCTGTTCCTCTACTGTGCTGATCAAGTTCTGCATCAAATTTTCCTTGGGCTTCTTAGCATCCACTGTACTGCCTTGCTGACTCTGTAGACCACTCACTAGGTAGGCTATTTCTTTTGTGACCTTGTTTTCAGCACTCAGTGTATGCAGATATCCTCTTTGGGATGAAGTGCCCCTTCCTTAGCCCAGCTCCTTACAGCCCAGCCCAAAGCCATCGCCTTGTCCTGGATGTCCTTGGGAGAAGTGCAGCCCAGCTTGCTGTGCTGGTCCAGCTTGGTTCGGTTGATTGTGAGGAGGCAACCCCAGTCATTACTATAGGCACAGCGAGAAGGGATCCCTGTGTTTCACCCCGTTGTTTTCTGTGTTCTGTCCCTACCTGCAAGTCTTTCGCATGTCTGCTAGGAAGAGACGTGCTGAGTGGGAGGAAGGGCTGCAGAGGCTGGGTGGAATTTCCCCTCCCCTCATCCAAGATTTTCTGCTTCATTGTGTCATTTTTAAAAATGGGGATGGGAGTCAGGATGAGAAGTGCAGAAGCGTAGTTTTTAATGTGCTTTGTGACAGTCTGAAAGATAGCATTGTTGTTCTAGGTCTGATTATAGCTTGTTTTCATTTGTGTCTTTCATACTGAAAGGCTGTCATAGTGTGCATGCATTACTGTTGTGCCCACTGCAGCACCTCTGTCGCTCTGACTAATGAAACAGTGCAGACATACATGCCGTGCTAGTGGGGAAAAAGATGTTTGTGGTGCATCCAGAACTTTCTTGGCTCCACCTTGGCTGCACTGTGGAAGAGCTCAGTCTAAGCAGAGCGTAGATGAAAATGAGGTAAGTAAATAAAAGGTCGGAGGAAATGGAGCAACTTATTAAAAAGGCATTGGAGATGGTCAGCCGTATAAAACTGAAGTGATATGAGGTGTCATTTCACAACATGATGGTCTAGAAAAGCTGTGATTTAAGAGCTATTTTGGAGCATGTAGATGCATGTAGAACTTCAGTGCTGCTTTCAAATACACCTGCATGTGAAGGTCAGAATTTTACACTAAGAGAAAGCCTGTCAGGAGTCTTGGACATTTCCCAGTATTTGAATAGCCTTAGAAGAAATCTGGTTACATTGGAGTACTTTTAATCATTTTAACTGTTGCAGCATCAAATGACTCTATTTACTGGCAGTAATGTTCTAATGCTGATGAATTTGGCTCGGACTTATTATAAAGTACAGTTAAGACTCATTTGAAGTGAGAAGGGAGTTATTTAGCTGATGAACACTTGGCTGATGTTATGCAGAATATAGTCATAGATAATAATTGTGTCCAGAAAGAAAAAAAAATGTATTTCTGATACAGAGGCCTTCTTCAATGATATCCTTGAAAGGGGTTTCTGCTTTCACTCACGAATACCAAAATCCCAACTCTTAGAAACATTCCTGTGGAATTTACAAAGGTCAGTGGAAATTAGAGGAGCAGATGAAGAGAATGAATAGCAAACAACAAAACAAAGCAAAATCCAGAAGATAGGGAGTTCTTAGAGAAACAAAGGTTGAAAGGTTCTAATTCCCTGACTCCCACAATGTAAATAACACTTGTTTTTACTCCAACCTCATGCCCCCTAGGATGTGAGCTAATAAACTCTTGGGTGTCCAAGCATGAGGCATGTAATCTGTTAGGGTATCACAAGAGCTTCTGAGGAGCTTCCAAGGATGATGGTGGCATGTCAGTACAGTGTTAGCCCCAGCTGCTTAGGTAGAAAGCATAGAAGAAGACACAGAGCAAAATATTTTGTGAGAATTTATTGAAGTTGTTGTTCCAAGATGAATCTGGCACATTTGAAGAAAACTGCTGGGTTTGCTTGCTTTCTCAGGCTGTGAGACATTTGGGCTTGGAGATCTGCAGAATTTATGATGAAGTGTTAGCTTCATTATACTGGATGTGGATGATACAGAAGATATTTTAGCTTCTACTCAGCAAACTCATGTGCACGTAGATTAGGTGTATGAGAGTTCTTTCTGAAATTGAGTTATCTGTGAATGTGCAGAGAATGTGTATGTGTCTGTGGAACTGGGACTGATACCAGGCTGGGTATCACCATATTCCATTATCACTTTTTCTTTTGGAAAAAAAATTTTGCTTCTAATTTAAATTCACTAGCATTCTGCATTAGTGAAGAGCTGAGTTTACTCAACTGTTGAAATACTTCCCATTTTGTGAAAATATTTTGAATCTAAACAAGGACTTCGATTCCAGGTTTTTTTTTCCTTCTTAATACATGCCAACTAAAAAATGCCGCTTTCATAATGTATCATTAAAAATTTCTATTTTTGCTGTGAATGATTCACCCTGTATTTGTCATGATTGTAGACCTTGTGCCTTCTTCCAGGATGGTTAAATTTACTGACTGGAGAAGTTCTGAAGCCTCTCCACCGCTGCATGTGATCACTGCTGCAACAGAGCAGCTGATGAGCACTTTGAGCTCAGCACAGATGCTGAGGCCATCAGCTTCATTTGGGGCTTGTTCTCGAAGATTAATAACTGTGTTTCAGCCTGCGTCCCTGAGTGGGATGCAGTCCATTTGTTCAGGTAACAGCCCAGCTGCGAGTATGTAAAATCCTCTTTCCATGTTGCTCCCTGCAGCAACAGGTTTAATTGTTACAGGCTCATAGGAATCAATTAGATTAACAGATGCTAAAGGGAGCCAATTTCAGGTCTTGGTGTGAAGCAGTAATTGGAGCGGACTTGTGTAAGAGCCTGCTGACATTTAGGCAGTGGGTGTCTGGCTCTGAGGGTGTGGGTACATCCAGAGAATTGCATCACTCTTCTCCCCAGTTTGCTGAAGCCAGATGGGGATGTTTGTAGGAATAGCAGCCAGAACACAACGTACTCTAGGAACTCATTGTTGATTGTGCGTTTTCCTTACTGCATTCAGCTCTCTGGAATTCTTAAATTCATGCTCACTTGAATCTACTTTGTAGAAAGAGCTTACTTTGGAGAGTTGTAGTTTCCCGTGTTAAATGACAAGTTAGGTAAAATGTGGTACATCATCAAAATTTGATGTGAGAGAACTCCATTATTTCATCTGCTGCATTCATTGCTGAAGAAGAGTTGCTTCCTGGATGCAACCTGAGAATAAGTTTTAACACTTTCAGTGTTGGAAATGAGGACAAGAGAAGTATTTTTTTTCCTCTACTGAATTTAAGTGATCATTGCAGGAACAATGGAAATTGCTTCAGGCAATGGTTAGAATTTACAGAGTTTTATGTGACCACTGAAAAGCAGTTGTGTTTGCAGTTGTTGCTTTTCAAAAACTTGCTCAGGTTTTTTGGGATATTGAGAGGAGCTGAATTTTAAAATGTATGTTTGTATTGCAAGCAGTTGTGTGCTTTCCCAACCCCCTTCTAATTTAGCTCGTGTTGATTCTTATGTGACCACATGCATCCTGAACAGCATTTGAAAGGTCTTGAAATCATGCAAGAAAATAACAATTTTGAACAGTAGAGGCCTGGTCAATTTTGTTTTCTTACTGTTAATTTTTATTAAATTCACTTCTTAGCCATTTTAGCTAGATTCAGCGTTATTTTTCCCTACCACTCAAATACTACTTCTAACAAAATTAGGAGATACTTCTTTGTAATTTTATGACCTAGGCCACTTGTCTGTGAGTAGTAAGAGTAAGAATGGCGAGAAAGAAGGATGGAAATGAAGAGTGGAAGGATTTCAGAAACAGAAAAGGCATGAGTGGTCTATTCTTGATTATTGTTTCTTAAGGCTATTGAGTTAGTAAAAGGGTAAAAAAAAAAACAGGAAATGTAGCTTCATCTATGTTCTTGAAGTTTTTTACTTATGCCAACTTACTTCTGGGTGGAACGTCCTAGTGTTGCCGTCACAAGCTGTCCAACAGATCAACATTTGTTTGTATCTAAAAGGAAGAAATGAGAATTGTCTCACTAGTGAAAGTATGCAGTGAAGAAGACATGCTGGAAATCAGGTATATGGGTCTCAGCACACTGTCACTGTCATTATCAGCAGAGGAAAAGCCCTTTTGTAACAATCTCTTGCTTTTTGAGCAATGAAATCTGGTACCCAGTAATCAGGTGTGTTACCTGCGTGCTTCATGTGTGGACGCATATGTGTGAAGAGGCAGATCTCTTTCCCTCTCACAGCAGTAATGAAATTGTAAAATGTAATTGTGGGCACCACTGCTGAGGTTTCTAAATGTATGAGTCAATGAAAATACCAAATGTGATTCATGATAAAATCACAAGAGCTGGAAATCTTTTGAGTTCCCTCAGTTTTGATTGATCTCGACTACGGTTGCACATTTTGTTACAGGATCATGCTTGTAGATTCACCTAGCAGCATATTTTTGTGGGGTTATCCATGCTAATGAAAAGGAAAGTAATATCGGAAGGAACTGCTCAGTGGTATTTGGATAATGGAACTCTGTTTTCTATGCCAGGTGATGAAATTATAAGTATTGATTTAAGTAATTATACCTCATCCTTCACTAATGGACTATATTAGTTTGGCTTCATATTGATTAAACAGAAGATAGCAAATAACGTGGCACAGATCTTTAAGGTTTAATTCATTGGAAGCTAGCATATTGTAAAATGTCATGTATTTAATAAAAGGATCGCTTTCCAAAATGGGTCCATAAAACTGAGCTTTCAGTATTCTTGTGACTATGTCCATTCTTGTTCATGAAGATAAGAGAGAGTCAGACTAATACTCTTAGATGAAAATGAATGCATTTTCCACTTGAGTTTAGTATGTAGATTTATTACATGTTCCTAGCTGTTTGTGTGCATTTGTACAGCTTCCCAGCTGGCAAAGAGTGTAATGATGCAGTGTCTATTGTAACAGTCTAGCAATTTGCAGTGTGCCTAAATCAACTAGAATTATATGAAGTTATGTATTTTGTCAGATTTTCCAACCAGGGTGGCCTAATCCACCCAAGTTTAGACATTTTTAAAAAGTTGGCTGTGTTCAGATTTGGAATAATCAGCACAACTGAAAGAGTTGTTACATGATCCACCTGGATTTGAGGCTTGAAGTGAGAAACAGCTGTGGCTTTTTCAAGAGCTATTCCCATGGTGTTTGTGTGCACACAATTAAGTTAGAATGAGGGAAGAATGTGTCTATATCTGTAGTAAAACTGGAGCACCTCATGTCCAGAGTCCACTCAAAGTAGGTGAAAAACTCCCGTTGGTTTCAGAGAGCAGTGACTGTACCCTTAAAAATCAAGTCTGTGTTGAAACAAACCTCATTCTAGAACTACACAAAATTTGGCATGTTAGTGAAAAAAGCATGCAAAAAAGTTCTTACTAGAACATTATTAGATAGTTTTATTTCTTTCACCTAATTATATTTTAGGGTGGTTTTTTTTTTTCACCTCTGGAGTCTACAAATCACAGTGTTAAAATAGGCCCATAGAGAAATGTAACAACCATTAGCCTCATGTCTTAGACATGCTTGGAGAAGAGAGCAGAGATAGAAAACAGTAGGTAGAAAGTGGACATTTTGTTATTGCTTTAATTATGTTTGGAACAAAACTAGTGCTCTTTCTTTATGGGACTTAAGTGTATCTAGATAGAAGAAACTATTGCAGTGCTGCCTTTTCTCCTGCTTTTTAGCTTTTAAGTAGTTTAGAGTTGTTTACAGCTTATGACTTCATTTGTTTGAATTCTGTGATTTGAGAAAGAAGAGCTAATCGGACTCAAATCTGTTTCTAAATGTCATAATGGTCTCATGTTTCTGTGACATAGTCTAGAAAAAAGTCTGTTGAGTAACACTTATCATTCAATCTAAATTTATGATAGCAGACTAGGTTTTTTTTTTTTTTTCCCATGGAAAAGTTATTTAAACAGTGATGGAATTGAGTTGGTTTGATGTGTGCTTAAGTGTGATGAAGTATATACTGTAGTAAAGAACTTATTATTTTAATTAAATGGATGCACAAGTCTTTGTGATCTTCTTATTATTGTTATTATTCTGATCATCTTCTGATAAAGGTCTAGACTGAAAGTTTTCCAGCTACTAAAGCATTTTGCTGACTTGCACATGATGCCTTACAGTTGCACAATAAGAGTTGATGGCAGCTATGCTGATTAACATGCTGCCTTTATAATTCTAGCAAAATGAGATGCAGTGTCCCAGATAATCATCATTTGCAATTCCCAGATGTTAGCATTAGTATTATACAGTACTACTATTATCTATTGCAGAACAGAATGCCCACTTGCTCCTTTTGGATGTTGTACTTCTTTGTTCCAAGGAGGAATTGAGCTTTGATCCAAGGAAGAACAGGGCAGTCCTCAGTAACTGTCTTCTCTTTTCTAAAGTACAAAAGGCTAAGGGGAAAGTATGCTTTTGCAGAATTAAAACAGAACAACTTGTGTTTCTAAATCACATAGACATTTTGGAAGATATGTGCAGCATGTCAAATAGTACTGAATCAAGAGTAGATTCTGGCCTTTTCTTTGTGGAGTGGAAAGCCTTCCTGCAGAGGTATTCAGAGAAAAGCTTTCCCTGTTGTTTAACTCTTGCTTTTTTCCTCCGTTTCCCTCCATGGATTTTGTAGCATTGTTTAAAGTATAAATTATGTAGTTTCTATCAGCATGGTATTCTAGCACAGTGTCTTTTTTACCCATAGTTGCCACCTTTGAAGTGCCCAGTTGCTTCATGCAATTCTTTGTTGTTCTGTTATAAGCTGACACTTGCTATAAATAATAGTGAGTACCCAAACAATTTTAGGTCTAAGGAGCAATAAGTAATTCCTTTTCCTATAAAGAGGGTACTGTTGTGGCTGTAGGAAGAGGAGCAACTTCTGCTCTGTTGTGATCTAGGACTGGAGATGGGATAGGCAAGTAAAGCTTGATGTGTAAATTAAGAGGGGTTCTTCCTGAGAGTGAGTTGTCTTTTTCCATCCCATGGTTAATAACAGAACAATAGTTCTTGGTGGAGTCTGTTGTCTCATTTTATAATTCTTACCATTATCCACTCTCACATTTTTAGGATTATTTTTTACCTCATAAACAGTGTGAAAATAGAGAGGCACTGAGGAGGTGGAAGGCTGATACAGTCCTAAGCAACAGCATGAATGTTGGTCAACAACAAGTACATGATGCTTATTTCAAGACAAATATTGTGCCAAAAATGCTTTGAAATGTTCTTTCATCAAGTGTCTTTCTAATATGCGTGAGGTATTCTTCTGAATAGTTTGCAGTTGTTTCAACTTGTTATTTACCAGCTGATGCTGGCAGATATCAAGCTGATGAATAATTTTCCATTAACCTTCCTTAAATCTGAAACTTCGTAAAATCAGTATTTTATTGTTGGTGTGTATGACAGACTTCGACAAGAATGTAACTGCTGATACAAACAAAACATTCATTTGTTCTAAAACAGCCAACAGGGAAGAAGATGGTCCCCATTTCAGCTGAAAGCCTTCCTTACCTGTACTACGTTAAGATCTTGAAGTCTTATGTGTGTTTGGAGTGATTAATTTTCATGATACTAGCTCTTGGAAAATGATTTGTCTTCTCTGTTGTTACAAGTTGGAATGATTTCTGTTTCCCAAAGCAGCTGGCTTTTAGTTGTGGTGGGTAGGATTGTCCTTTGTTTTGCCTTTTTTTCACTGTTTTTTTTTTTCAAAGCAGAATTGGTTTTTTGCAGGAAGACAGATAGATAAAATTACATTGTATGCTACTGTTAAAAATGACTAGATGTACTTGCAAAAGCTTTCCTGCTGTGCTGGTTAGAAAACTGGGTCATCTGTGTGCTTCATTATTGTGGTTTTATTTATGTTACCTAATTGCAGCTAGATTTCCGGGGCTTTAGAAATGTTCATTCCTTTAGGAAAAGCAGTAGTTCTTTGTTTAAAGAAGAAAAAGAAGTTCTGGCAGTGGGCAAGAAAGGCTGTAAATACTGCCTGCATGGAACCTGTTGTGTGTGTGTACATCTTCATAAAATTGTCACTGAAAAATAAATGCCTGTATGCATACTCAGAGGCCATTGTTGAGGGTTGCTGGCTGGAAACAATTCGAACCTTTGAATAAAATACAGCAATCACTATAGCTGGGTTCCTCCGTACAATCTGTTTCGTTTGAATTTTAATAAGAATAGGGTGGCTGCGTTCATTCTTCAAGAGAAAGAGGGAAATATTTGATGAATTCGATAAAGGAGCTTGGCAGGGTTTCATTTTGTAATAAAACATCATTTGAAAGTCTGGATGTGTGAATCATGCATCTTAGTTTATTTTTGTGTTCAAAAGGCTTTTGAAAATGAAGCAGATGCCTGTGCTTGAGGGCAATGTAGGATAAACTGGCCAGAAAAATGTTGGTGAATTTTTACATTAGGGTGAATTTTCATTACATTTTAGTATGTTGAGCTGTGTACCTGAGGTGACGGATGACATCTGGGAGGTGAAGAGCAGTAATGTCAGATCAAGCAAAATCAGTAGCGGAAGCAATGCAACCTGGTGGCCTGATCAATTCTGTAACATTAAGGGGCTATCTCTGGTATGTGAAAGGAGCGATTTATCATACAGGGTCTTCTTTTTTTGGGAATACTGTTGTGCGTGTTTGGATTACAGCAGCAAATACATATTACATGTAATTCCTCTCTGGATATCAGAGACTGCAGGGGAAAAAATTGTGAGGAGGAAGAAACTTTTATGTTGTCCCACTTCTGTAAACTTCCCAGTTAATCGTATTCATTTTGGAGGAGACATCTGGAAACCTTGGCTTCAGGAATGTTAAAACTCTGCAGGCAGCTATTAGTAAACGTACAGAGAGGAACATCTGCAGTAACAGCAGAATGGCTTTCTGTGCTTCTCCTCAAGACATAGCTTCTATGACAACTTCACTTACAAGCTGTCTGTTAAAACTTTGATGTAGAAAAGAAGAGAAGCAGATGTAAGATATGACCCTTCTGAGTTATTAGTGGGTATTACAAAGCAACAGAGATACAAGTGGCTTAGCAGCTGTTTCCAGTTAGCCATAACTTGTGTAATTTGGTGGTGATGCTTTAATCCAGGGAGGGAAGAGTATGGGTTACTCTTCCACTAATATAATGTAAATATTTATGCAGAAGTAAAATGATTATGCAGAGCATTATTCTGTGAGATTGTAGTTCCCAAACATAGAATCACAATGATTACCTTTCTTTTTAAGGAAATAAGTAGCTTTTTAAGGTTAGGTTTCATATATACTCGAAGTAGCTACATGATCTTTTACAGACTATTAATAACTTTTTGTTTCGTTCTTTCAACTATTTGAGTACTTCCAATTTTCACCATGCTTTCTTCAATCTCCAAATAAACCATTTTCTCCATTTCTCTTGTTTTCCTCATTGATGTGTCAAAATTTTTCCTTTGTTCCAGAGGAGGGCTGCAAAGATGATCAGAGGGCTGGAGCACCTCTCCTATGAGGAAAGGCTGAGGGAGCTGGGCTTGTTCAGCCTGGAGAAGAACAGGCTCTGGGAGGACCTCATTGTGGCCTTCCAATACTTGAAGGGAGCTTATAAACAGGAGGGAGACTGACTTTTTACGTGAGCAGATAGTGATAGGACAAGGGGAAATGTTTTTAAACTAAATGAGGGGAGATATAGGTTAGATGTCAGGAGGAAATTCTTTACTGAGGAGGTGGTGAGGCACTGGCGCAGTTGCCCAAAGAAGATGTAGATGCTCCAATCTTTGACTTGCCTAGAGGTAGTCTTAAAAGCTAGAGTTGAACCTTGCTTTTAGGGTAATACCAGCAACAGTTGTAAATGAAGAGACTGTAGGTTGCAGTTTGTGGGGGAGAGATGGTTGGCAGAGAAGGGGAGAAGTAAATAGAAGTGTCCCTCTTTTTTTTTTTCCTCAAATACTTTATCTAAATTGAAAAAAGCTATTTGGACAGAAATTGAAAAGTATAGATTAAAATGGCAGTGAAACAGAACAGAAAAATTGATTCAAGCCACGTCTAAATAGTTAAAAAAAAAAAAAAAAAAGAAAAGAAAGAAAGGGAAAAGCACACCACTAACAAAGTGAATTAATGTTGAGCTACAATGGCCATTAAAAAGTTTTTTTTCACTAAATATTAGACATATTCACTTCATAATAGACATTAAAACGTCTGTTACTGAATTTTTACAGTATTTACTATGCTAGAGTAGAAATCTTATTCGAGTGACTGTAAATATTTTTTCGTAAGTTACTTTCTTTTAACACTGAGAGATTAGAGAGAATGTGTTCTCTGTTCTAATGAAAGCATGCAAGCAATGCAATAACTCTAGAACAAATTTGGTACATCTTGAATATTCTTTTCAAAGTTGTTTTAAACATTTGTCAGCACTAGTTGATGGTAGCAGTCAAAGAATAGTGGATAATTCTCAGTTTTGTGAATAGTCTTTTTGAAGAATGTGGATGCTGGAAGCACTAAAATTCAGCTTGTGAGGAATCTCCATTTCAAGAAGAATGCTCTCAGATGATTTTTTTGGCTTTGTGGTTTTTTTTTTGTTGTTGTTGTTTTTTTTTAAGTAGCCCAGTATAATCTTTAACCCTGGAAAACAAATTCACTGCTACAGACACTAAAACCAGGCACATCTGTGTGCTTATTATGTAAGTCAGGAGAATAAAAACAGAAGCATAGGCTTACCAGCCGTTTGTGACGTGAGCAGTGTTGCTGTTACCAAAAACAAATCAAGGAAAAGCTATTGCAGAGAGGAGCTCCTTTTCCTCCTGTTTTTGCCAGAGGCCTTTGGTGAGGAGAATGAGATGAATGGCTGAGAAAATGTCCCAAACATACCGCAAAAAACTTCGCTTTCACGTGGGTTCTTACTCTCCTTGGGCGTACTAACCTATTAACCTGGGACATTCTGCATCAAATGGTGGTTTAGTTCATCCACCCCAGAGCACCTCCTGCATTGTCATGTACCATGCCAGATTACCTCTTGCCAACTAGTGCTGTCCTGCAGAAGTCCCTATAGCTTTCATTTCCTTGTTTTATTTTTTCTTTTTTTTTTCTTTTTGTGAATTTGTTCAGCGTGTATTACGTTGTGAAAGGCCCTGAAGGACTGACTTCTGTCTTTCACTTAGGTTACTGGAACAGGATTTATTTTAGAGGACTTCTTCACATGTGGCTTTGAAGTATGAGAATATTTTGTTGGCAATTTTTTCCCATTTCAGCGTTCTTTTTACAATCTCCATTTCTAGAGCAGTGGTAGATGCTTTTGCTAAGACAGCCTGGCAGTATAATTTATGATTAGACACAAGAGATGAAAGCTAACTCCGCAGTATATTTCGCATAAACAAGCATTCTGAGTTGAGACTAGGAAAGGCAACTTCTCTGGCACAGAGGCAATTTATGACATTTTGAAATCCCAGAGAAATGGAGACAATACAAAATACCAAAGGCTGGAAATATTTCATGCTCTGGCTTGAAATTTTAATTGTTTGGGGTTTTTTGTTGCTCTTGCAGGCCAAGTTAGCAGCAAAAGCTGCAGCCTTTCTTTTAGATGCATTTTGAGTTAATTTGATCATTTGTAATGTCTCTAAATCCAGCTTCCTGAAAATAAGTGCTTGATTTTGGACTGTTTGAACTCTTCTAGGAACAGAAGGGACTTCTTAATCTCAGTAGCATGTGTAATGATGAGATGAAATCTGAGTCCAGTTCAGATAGTCTCTTGCAGTTCTCTTGCAGGAAGTATTTTGGGAAGTGGGTTGAACAGGTTAAGTCCTGCCTTTCCTGGAATCAGTGGTAAACTCTTACACGTCTTCCAAGCCAGTATTCAGCATTGTTAGTTTAGGACTGAAACCAGTTTTGTCAGTATAGAGTGCATTTGCGTCCCCATGAAGACTAGGAGTACAGTTGGCTGTTTTGTTGTCCTGGTTAGTCTGGGGGAAAAAATGTTGACTTCGGACTGTAAGGAGTGTTCTGTTTGATTTCCATGTCCCCCTCTGACTTCCACTTTCTTTGTTGGAATACGTTGTTGAGGAGTTAATTTCTTAGAATTTCCATTTTTGAATCAAATGACTAGATGTCTGGTTTTGAATACAGTAGGGTTTCAAAACTACTCAGGAAATATTTTTACGTTAGCAAAATCTTGTCATGACAAAAATGAGTATGTTAATGAGTCATAAGTGCTGAAAATAAATGGCAATTAAGTTGAATAGGTCATTACATGAACTGGAACACAATCAAAATATATTGGGGACAAAGAGACAATGAAATATATATTCCAGACTCTTAGTGTGTAATAGTTTTGGTTGTCCCTTTACTTGCCTTTGTAATACTTTCACCGGACTTCATTTATTTCTCAGCTCATATTAAAACTGTGGGTTTTTTGTTGAAAATAATTGGGAAACTGACTCCAGGTATTTTACCAAGAAATTAATGGGTAATAGCTTTGTTTCACACAGTTTTTCATTCTCTGTTTCACAGCTGAGTCCATAAATAAACTTGTGTGATCTGCAATTTAATCAAGCTTAATCTTTCCGCCAGCACCCGCAGGAACTGCTAGTGATGCAAACACTTGGGAATTCTAATTGTATATACAGTGTTACCTAAGTCCTTTCATCTCTCTTGGAGAAATACTTTCCTGTCTGTTATCTGAAAACTGAAAGACTTTAGTTAGTATCAGCTCTTTCTGAACGGAAGAAGGAGAAGCTGTTGGTTTTTTTTTTTTAATACAAAAGTAGTAATACTTTTGTTATTTTGCTGGAAGCTAAATCTCATTGCTTTCTTCACTGTGTGCACATATAGACAGGTGTACTTCATTTTTCTGCTCTGTGTATTACTTTTTCATTATTTTTAATAGCGGTCGGAACTTTTGTGTGTGTTCACATATGTTGTTTTTTTTTTTTAACTCTGAGTGGACACATTTTGCATGTAGGAAGTCACGTGGCAGAGAGTAAAGGTATTTTAAATTACGTGTATCATAAAAGAAGTATCCAGAGCTTGACAGTCTAGAAAGAGATGGAGATTCTCAGCATATGTATTTTACCTTAGAAGAGCCAAAGAAGCTTCCAGTAGAGGTCTCCTCTCATTAATCCCCTGTCAGGATTTACTGTCGTTCCAATTTCAAAAGTTCTCTGCCCCCAGAAAGGATGCTACAATAAAATCGGTGTCTTGGAGATAAAAACAACAGACTGAAACAGAGTGGATTGCCGAAACTGGATGACTAAAGTAACTGGAAAGTCATTCTTTGAAAGCTCACTTGGACACTCTTTGCACGTTGTTTAATTTAGTTTTTTTCCTAAAATGTGCACATGTAGCTACAATGTCTAACTGGTGAGCTCCCTTGAGGAAATGAGCTTTGAGTCAGGACTTGGAGGATAGTCATGGTAGATGAGGTCAGAAAGAGAGGCTGGGCCAAAGAGGCCCTGAATGCAGTGTGAGAAGAGGAATGTGATGCAAGAGTCTTTTTGTCTTGCTGCAGACCACTCTGTGTGTGATGCATTTTCTGTTTATTTCCTTCCGCCCAGCTCAGCACGCCAATCTGATCTACCAGCTGCTGTGATGAATGGTGCTCATCTGTAGCTGGAGAATGGTGTGTCAATCCCTTCCCCACTGCAGGAGGCTTCATGCCACAGACCCAGCTCTGGTCAAGAGGATCCTGGAGTGGGGAGAAGCCTCAGCAGAATCTGTATGTCTGTGAAATGAGGACTGAATTGCAGAGAACCATTAGGGAAAGTCAGTTGTGCATGCCATTCTGTTTGCTCCAAGATGGTCACTAGCTTCACGTTTATAGTTAGCTTCCTTGCGTCAAACCCATGGTGCAGGATAATCTCTTCTGGGAGGTCTCACCCAGCACGGGGATGCTCTGGTGGTTATCTGGGGTCTGATGAGACCCTGAGGCTTCTGGTGTGCTGACATGAGGGTCATCAAGTCTGGTGGCAGCCGTCATACCTCCTCGGTGTTAGAGCCAAACAAAGGCTGGACTGCTTCGTCCAGAACCATAGCTGCTGCCTCTGACTGCTGTCATTTGCAAACACACCTGTTACAGTTGAGTGCTGGATCGCCAATGCGTTTATGGCTTGGGTTTAACTGTATATTTTGGCAAGAATTGTCTGGGTTTGGGGTTGGGCTGGGCTTGGCAGGCTGTTGTTAGGAAAAAAGAATGATAGAAAAAGACTTCAAAACTTTGTAGTGTCGGTTATAACATGGGCATAGTGGGAAGAACTTTCTTGTATGAAAACACACTATTTTTCTGGTTTTAATCTCTAAGTGGGCAGGATGCCAATTTAACTGAACTACAGAAATATAAAGGAGACTAAATAAAATGGTATTGGTTTTTAACCAGCAGAGATATGAGATTAACTCTCTGTGGGGAGTATACTGCACACCAGCCTATGAGTCACTTTGGCACTGCTGAAGTGAAATAATTTCAGTGGGTCACAGTAGTGTTGTGACTATAAACAAGGAAATATCAATAGTTTTGTCACATTTTCCAGAATAAGCTTCTGTTTCTAGGGGCCATAATCTTGGGGGAGAAGGGAGTTGTTCAGCAATTTTTGTTAAATGCTGCTCGTCTATGAACAGAGATAATAGCTGAGCTTTAGGTAAGCCAAATTACTCTATTACTCTTGCTTCTGAAGCTTTGATATGTCACACTGTAATTTTTGTAATAAATATCCTTCAGTTTGTAACGCTGAAGGCCATTATCTGAAGAGCAGGGGGAGGTCCTGCTCTCCTCCCTCCGTGCTCCCTGTTGTGTGGTCCTGCCTCTTCCCACCTCCAGCTGCGGGGCTTCTCATCTCCGCTGGGAGCCATGCGACTTGCTCGCTTGGAAGATGCCTATGTGGCTGTTCCCTGGTTTTCTTTCCTCCCCCTCCTTCTGGGTAATTTTTTGGTCAGTTCAGTCACCTCATGGAAGGATCTAGTGGTTGCCAGAATGATGAAGGAAAGTAGAAGGGTAATATAGCCAGGAACTGGGGAGAAAAAGGTCAGTTTTAGCCCTCCCTTGTAGACAGTCTCAGCTACAGAGTCTAATTTCATTCCTCCCTTCAAAATAGCACATGTGGACACTGTTAAGCAGCACTGCAGCTGCAAAACTAGAGAGCATCAAGAATGCTGTCACGCAGAGTTTTGAAACCCTGTAAGTAAGGAAATGTCGGATTTGAGGTTACTTGTGCAAAATAAATTCTGCATGCTTCTAAGTGCTATTTGACTTCTTATCATATACACGACTGGATGCTCACCCTGGGTAAGCTGGTTGGTGTGTCCCCAGGATAGTCCATCTCTGTTTCTTTGTCAGGCAGCGCAGCCTCCCATCTTCTGCCAACTCAGTCCATTCCTCCAGCCCACCCAGTCTCCAGCCATGCTGTGGGGGCTGTTATTGTTTTAGTTGTGTTGGTTGGTGGTTGTTGGGTTTTTTTTAAGCTTTTTGACTGTTTCCTTCCAAAGCATCGCCAGTTGCAGGCAAGAGGGAGAACACTCCCTGTCTCCAGCTCCCATGCCAGCTCTGGTCTGCTGCGGTACACAGCTGATGGAAACCACATGTTTTCCTCTGGGGATGGTGATTCTGTGTTCTGGGCAGGACTTGGGCTTGAGGGAATGGTGTGCAGAGTGGTGATGCAGTCTTTGGAGGTTTGAGTTGCTAAACTAACTTTGGTAAGGCTTGCAGCCCCCAAGTCGGGGGATGCATACCCATCAGCATCGTATACCAGCTGGTGTAATTAGAAGGTTTTGTCCCCTACTACCAATCTTACTCCTCTATCAAGGCAACAGGCATTTGAAATTTGACAGGAATATCTTTCCTTCTTGAAGGTTACCAGAATGCTAATGCTGAAAAATGTATCTTCATTTTCCGAAACATCCAAACTGTTTGACTGAAACTTGTGCAAGAAAATTCAGCCTCAGGCGGGCATCTGGCATGGAAAGTTTCAGCCCAAACTGCTGTTTTGGCAAAATTGTGTGCAGTGAAAACACGCTTTCAGGGTGGAAAGTGCTGAACAATATCTGTAGTAAGACAGAACTTATGTTTTAGTGGCTAAAGGGAATCTGTGCTGGAGTTTTAGACTCACCTGCAACAGCTTTCTTTCCGACCTTACCCAAACTAAAATTTTTCCACAACCAACCATGTTGGTTAATTTTTTTTTATGACACTTGAGTAGTTGTTACCTGCAGTTATTACTAAGTGAAACGTGGAGAAGCTCTGTGCTAGCATAACTGTAACTTCAGGAAGAACATCCTTGAGCTGTGATAGCATACAAAGCTTTGCTTGCAGATTCCTGTGGCATGCTGCTAATGCCATCAAGAAGTCAAGCAGCAGATTGTGTTGTGGGATTCAGCTTTATAATTAATGCTGGACCGCTCTGAGCATGTACATCACCTGGGCTTGGAAGTAACTGCAAATCCCCATGGGTGCCTTGCATCTGCATCCCAGAGGAGGTGTTCAAGAAACACAGCAACTGCCTTGCACATCCTGTTTTGATTTGGTTGATTTATTGTCCTGTAGTTTATAGGCTGGCTGTGTGAAGGGCATGAATCTTGAGTTTGACTGATTGCACTGTGAAAGAAAGCCCTTTTCAGATCTCACTGAAATTTTTACTGCAGTTCTGCCCAGCACTGAGAGCTTACCACAGCTACAGCTGCTTTTGTAGCTCTTGCAGAAACTTGAAACTGAGAGAAAGGTAGAGAAAATCTGTACACATTTTCGAATGGGATCTTTCAGTTAGCCCCACACAGGATGTTTTTCTCCTTTCTGTTTTCTTATGGCTGTGCTGTTGTTTTAAGGACACTAATCAGCTGGTCTCTCATACTTGTGGACAATATTGTTTGTTGGAGAAAACGTCCCTTTGCCAAGGGTTTATGCACTGTTTATAGGAACCTCGTTGTACTACTTACCTCAGTCAATACCCTGTAATGGACCTGCTCTTTCATACGAATTGAACGTCCTTAGCTCTTTCCTCATATTTCACTGTTTTAAGATCTCGGGATGTTCTTGTTGCTGTCCTCTAGCCTCTTTTCTTGTCTACATCTTTTGCTAAAATGTAAACAAATAAACTTAATGTAAAGTGATAAGCATTGGAAGTGAACGGAATCTCGTTGCCTTCTGTGTCATAGTAAGAGCATTGATACATCCTTGAATTAGAAGTTTTTAGTTTTGCTTTTCTTTTTTTTCTTTTTTTTTTTTTTTCCCCTCTGTATCTTGTCATACTTTTGGCTCCTACTCAATTGTGACTCATTTTACACTTGCTTCCTCTTCTGTAATATTGCTGGATATTCGTTCATCTGTATTTATAGATTTGATTTATCCTTCTTGCAGCTTATCCTTATTGCATGTTTTCTTTTTGATTTCATATTGTTTTATGTTGTACTTTCAAGAGATAACTGAGTAACGTTCTGTGTTACCACTACGTCTAGACTCATGGATGCTTCAAGTACTTCTTAGAAGTAAAAACAAAATCTCATTCATCACCTTGTTCTGACTGGGAGTGGGAGAACAGGACAGTCTTGAAGTTAGAGGCCATTCTGATCTGTTCCCCTTTTTTCTCTTCATCCAGAAACACTCCAAATCTGTCTGCAGTTTTCTGGACATTTGAGCAAATGCAGACATTCTCAAGATACACAAAAGACTGTCTGCTTCTCATGTACCATTTCTGGCTGAGAAAACAACAAAGCTGTCCAAAATGCATCAATATAATATTACAGCACTATTCTTTTTTTCTCATTTAATCTTATTGGAGTCAGTTAATTCTTAGTTCATGATATGTACCAAGTTCCTTGCATTTGTCATATGTAAACCTATAGGCACGTCCAGTGCTGACTTTTATTTCTATGAGGATGCCTCTTGAATTCCTCTACTTGAGATCATGTCTGCTGTACAGAGGTCATAAGGGTTATCTTTCATTTAGTAGGTTTTAGCTTAGTGTATTTTTTCATTGTCTTTTCAGCTGTGTCTGTTTCTTCTTGAAACAGGGTCTCTGGTAGCTTCTGCTAGCTGCTGGTGGACTTTGAGGAAACCTCTAAGCCCTCTCACATGGACTTAGTGGAAACTCAGCTGACAACATCTCAACAAAGCACAAGGATTTTTCAACATAGGTCAGTTCCCAGTGTTACAACATATACAACCAGTGTCACTATAATGTAAGCATCTGTTTTAATTGTGAAGAGGAAAAGGAAGCATCCCTGTCTTTTGGAGAGGGCTGGCGCTCAGCCTTTTGTTATGGTCAGAGCATTAAAGTTAGGATGTGACGGACACAAAGTGAAACACTCACCCGCAACTAAGTTTCTCCATTACCTGTTTTCTTTGAAAAGCTGTTTCCCAATGATTTCATGATACATGTTTATTCTTCTGAACTTTTAAAAGGTCGTTCATCATTTCAAGGGCTCTCTCAGATGATTAGTAATCAGCCTAGCTTCCTGAATACCAGACAATCTAAGTGAAAACATGGTAACTGAGTCAGTTTGTTGTTTTGTTTCTAAGATTACATTTGTAGATTCATGTTAATGCTCAAAAGCAGCTTGTATTCCTGTGATTAAATGGCAAGGGGAGCCACTTAGAAATGGAAATGATGAGCTCATAAACTGTAGGAGATGGAGTTAGAATTTTCAACTGATACTGAGCATTTCTAAGCATATCCTATGAAATCTTTCTGCGCAGAAAAACAAAATATATGGAGATATATCTACTGTTTGGAAAGTATTGCAGCAATTGGGAAGTCTGGTTTATCTACGGCCTTGGTGTTGCATATTTATTTTTTCTGGGAAAGGAATTCAAATGATCTCACTAACCAAAGCGATTTGTGTCTTAATATTGTAGTGGGTGCATGAAAGCATTTAACCAGCTGAAAGATCAGTGTCACAGTCTCTTTAAGCTACAATTTTATTTTAACTGGAAGCTGAATAGTATTACTTGTAACGACTTACTGCAAAATGTTTCTAGCAAATCTTTTCAAAATCGACCACTCGCTGCCACCAGTCCACCCTAGCCGGCATTGCCTGGGTTTTGCTGTTGCAGTCAAATGGAGTTCAATGTCTTGCTTTCGCAGCTGGGGACAAAAAGTGGGTGGGGGAGTTCTTTACTTTTTCTCTGCCTGTTTTTTTTTTGCAGTGCATGTGTTTGACAGCATGCATAACAGTTTATCAGAATTGGAATGACACTTGCCTCCCTGAGATACTGTGTAGGAGCATGGCTTTGAATTAAATTAGATATACATGTGATATTATTGTCAAACTTAAAATTTTGCTCTATGTTGTTGCTTTATTTTCCCAAGGTAGATATAAATATTTTTTCAAGATGTTCCTTGTACGCTGAGTCACACAGTCATGTTTTTAAAATCAGCACAGGTGCTCTGAGGAAGGTGCAGTAGTTGAAGTGTTACAGTATCCCTCCTTTTTCCAGTATCGTTGCAAACATGAGGGAGGAAAAATCGGCAAATAGGGTTTTTTTCTGTTGTTTCTGTGCCTCATTTGTCTTAGAGAGACATCTCTTTTTCTTGAGTGATTAAGTACCACTTAAGTACAGTACTAGCAAAGCTATGGTAATGCCTGACCTTTTTCTCTGCTGTCTCAGAAAGCAGAAGAGAATGGACAAGTCATCCTTGTTTCATGCAGCGTTGTGCTGATAAACACTTATTTTTGAACTATTTCAAAACCAAGTTTCTTATAAATCCTGCCTTCTAAGCAATATTCGTATTTGCTCATAAGGGCATGACTCTGCACTGTGATGCTAAACTTTTGTGAGTCACAGCAGCGGTACTGAACACTTGAATGCTGCTCTCTTCTATAAATAAGGGCTTCACTGGTAGCCTGCCTTTAGGGAAATGGCTTGTCTGGGGTCTGATGAAGGGATGCAGCCAGTCTCAGTTTTAATTGAAGTTGTCTTTAGCAGCATTCTTCTCTGCCTGTCTTGCTGATATTTTCAGAAGACAAAAGTGTTGAAGGTACATGAAGGGTTGATTGTGCCCGCTTGTCCCAAGACTCTTCATCTTTTGATCTTTTCCCCAAAAAAAAAAACCAACCAACCAACCAAACAAACAAACAAACAAACAAAAAAACATTTTAAAACCAACCAACAAATGTAATCATTTAAGCTTTGGATTTTAGCTTGTTGTTATAAATGAGCACACCGTGGAAAGATCGGGCTCATTTCCACAAACTCATGGTCTTTATAAGATGAAGAGAATTGCTTACAAGAGTTACTAGATGTCCTGTTTCTTGCTGTTGGTTGAGGCTGGGTTGATTTGTGTGTGTTTTTGTTTGTTTGGTTGTTTTTTTTAATTTCAGCTCTGCATTCTTCCATGTTGAAAAAGTCTTGGCTGTGCTTGATAAATTCCAGTTGTCTCTTTTAAACTTCTTTTTACAAATTCCCTACGAATTTTCAAAGCTTAAGCCATCACTAGCTATTCCTTTGCATACATTTTAATTATCTGCTGTTCTTCTACAGCATCCTGTGAGATCCAGTATCCCACTTTCTAGGTTGTTATTTAACGTCTGTATGTTAGAACTACAGGCTCTTTCATGCCTTGTACTCATGAGTGGCATGAAGCATCCACAGCTCCGAGGTGCTCGGAGCAAGGACACCTGTTCGCATCAAACCTGCCCAAGGTCAAACAGAGTTTATTTTTCTCTGATGTTGTCAGGAAGTCTTCATGCTGTTGAGCTGCTCTCCTGGGCTGTCCTTGGGGAACATCACAGGCTTTCCGAGGTGGCCTTCAGCAGCACAGCTATGAGCCTGTATCAGTCTCAGAGGCAACTGCATGTCCATCATTTCAATCGATCCTGTTTTACCACACGCTCATTTTCTGTGATCACAAAGGTGCTGCTGTGACCTCCTCTTACAGCTTTCCTCTGCAGGGTATTGCATTCCCTTAGTGTGCTTTGTTCCACTGTGTTCTTCCTTTTACCAACGGATTCCGATTTTTCTTTTCAACCATATTTGATTAAAGATTTGGATATTTTACTGTTACTTTCCTTCCCCACTGCACTCACAACTGCTCCAGATTTATTTTTAGTATTTCACCGTATCTCTTCCTTGCATTTGCTTGTAGTTTGTGTACTTTCTGCTTATTGTTTCTTTTTATAGCTTCCTGTAAAAAATCCTTAAACATAAATATTGGTTTGAAAACAAGGCAGAGGATTGTTCTACTAGGTACAACTGTGACTAGCATGTTAGTTTTACATTTCAGGTCTAATCTAACCTAACCTGTCATGCTTTTTGCTTTTTCTACAAACAGACCAATTTCCCAAGTACCTTTTTATGACATTATTGTAACAGCTCATAAAGAAATCAAAATCTGGTATACAAAAGGTTTTCCACATTTGGGAGAGGAGCTATATGTATTATTATTCTTGCAGTGTATTTCCTTGCAGCTTCCTTCTTTTTAAGCCCTCAGAGAGGTAGTGCCTCTGGAATACCAAAGAGAACCAGGGCTGCACACATGCTGGAAGTGTTATCAGCATATGGCAACTGAGAGCAACTTTGCTGTGGAACTTCTGTGGTTTCTTATTTTAACCTGCAGTTGGGAGACAAGTTGGGTGCATCCTAGATAAACAGACTCTCCTCAAGCTCTTGAAAATGCTTTCCGGTTTTTCTGATAATTTTATGTTAAACCCCACCCCTGGAGTGAATACTGAAGTTAAGTTCCTTCTGCCTTTTATTTACCCTTTCCTGTATGAGATAGCAGTGATTTGATTCTAGTGAAAAGGAATGAAGTAGTTTATTTCCCTTCTTGGGATACACTAGTACAGTAAACAAATGTGAATGTGCTTGTAGTCAGGGATACACAACCTGAACACAGTGCAGAGCAACTGCTGCTCATCTCCTGCTGCACTCTGTTAAGGTCTCTAGCCATTCCAGAGAAGGTAAGCCTGAAAATTTTGATAAAAGTTCTGTTCTCTAGTTCTCTATCCAGAGCTGCTCAGGCAGCATGTTAAAATGTTGCTGCAAGAAGTCTTGGAACTCAAAAATTCAATGCAGCCATCATGGGCAGAGCCAGTGGCCAGTGGCGACAGCTCTGCTACCAAAGCTTGGCGTTCATAAAGTTTTTCCAAATACAAGGGCAAGCAGTCAAGGTGAATCTCAGTCCTACAAGGTCAGATGCAGTGAGGGTACAGGGCACAAAGGGCACCAGGGTGAGGTCAGCTTGCTGAAGAAAGGCTCCTGCAGCATTGCTGGCAGCTCCAACGCAGCTGCATGTGTATTGCAGCTGGCACCTGGGCACATCCGCAGCAGAAACACCTCTAAGAGTCTCTCATCTCTGTTTTCCAGCCAGACCTTCTTTCTAGGGGAGCTGCAGAAGAATCTAGATTTTGCAACAGTGATGATATCATCTCAAGTCGTGTTGTTTTCACAGCTCCAGTTCAGATGAGATCATTATCCACACCATGAGTCACAGTCCAGTTTAATTTTATGGCATGTTCTGGCTGTGCTGCCAAGTGGACCACACTCCACAGAAACTATGGGACAGCTTCTACTCTTACTTCTGTGCCATCTTAACAGGTCAGGGAATATGTAGACAAAAATGATTCCAGGAGCAAGGACCCAAAATAATCAGCTCAGCCTGCTCATTTATTTGTTTTTGACCTGGAAAGGACTGTACTACCCCAGTGCAAGAGGAAAAGTGGCTGGAAAACATTACTCAAAATGAGATGCAACCAACCAGTGTATTTCTGGAATTTATCCTATGCAAAGCACTCAACTGATCTGTCAGCTCTTATTGTAGACAGTGAATTCAGAAGAAAAAAATCCCAAACCACATGACCTCTTCCTTTGTAAAGATGACATTCACTGAACATGATTAATACATCTTACTTACAGTTTCGGAATCACAGGAGCCTGCTGTGCAAGAGGTGCCAAGCTCGATGAACAGCATGTATTGCAAACACTATTCATCCAACAGTGCTTGCAGATGGGTGGGGAACTTCATGTGCATGCAACTGCTCTGCTTCCATTTTGGTTTATTGAAAGGATGTCTGAGCACGTTAACAGATTTTTTTCCTTAACACTTGGAGATGATGACCCTCGTTGAAGTCAGCTGCTAGGAAATGTTGTTCTTTTTATATAAGCATTTTAACTGGTTAACAGTAAGCAAGAACATCAGTGTCCCTTAGTCTTTCCTCTGTTTTAATGAAAAATAAGTAAGCCTCCTGATTCAACTTCTGTGAAGGAAGAATACAAGATTTTGTAAGGAAAGAATATTTCCAAGGTTTTTGTGCTTTATATATAATATAAAGTTATAATGTTGTAAAACAGGCAGATTTTATGTTTTATCGGAGATCTGAAGCTCAGTAGTGGATAGTAGTTGTTGAAAAGCATGTCAATACATGAAGTGGTGCTTCATTGAAAACAATGCAAAGCCCTGTTGGCACAGGGAACTGGCTGCAGTGGTGATAGTGTTGGCCTTCTGCTCTCTACCTGCGTGTTTTTGCCTCTTCCACAGTTAGGTAGTCTATTTTTATTTTCCCTCTCGATGCTTTGGGCCAATCTCATAACATTATTACTCAGTAGTGAGAGATCATAGGGCTTAACATTTTGCAAAAGAAATAAACAAGCAGATAGTACATATTTACTCAATAAATTACATCTCAGATAGTTTTGATTATCCATTAGCTTTATCTGAAGAGTTAATTCTAGGGTCTTGAAGTAGCTAAATAGGCAAGCCTAGCAGAAAAGCTGCATACTCTGCCAGAAATTGAGGCCAATAGTAGAGGTAATGATCAACTTTGAAAGATTGTGGTTTCACACTCTAAATCAAAGCAACAGTTTTGAAAAGCACACCTGGAGAATTTGATGAGTTTTCTAAGAGACAAATGCGTGAACTAGGAGGTTTGTTCCAGAACAGAACTGATTTATGTGTTGAGTAAAATAGTGTGAGCAGGATTATATGCAAATGCTGGCACTGTGTGACACTAAAAGACCTTGTGGATTTGTGAGAGTATGAGTTCAGTTTTGGTAGATGTTTAAGTAAACATCTGGTCTAGGTGTTCTTATTTTCTCTCCATTTTATAAATGCTGTTACTGATTTATTAACATCTACTTGATTTTGTCTTTGATGAAATTACTTAGTTTTCTAGGACAATATTTTTTAGGAAATGAAAGATAAAGTTTATGCATTGTAACTGTATTTTAAAGGACCAACTAATGCTAGTAATTGCCATTATCAGTTTACAAAATGCAGTGCACTGTTTTGAGTTTTTTGAAACGGCAAGCTATGCAGTAGACAGTGAATTGACCTGCCTCTTGTATAGTGTAAGTACATTGCACTTTTAATTTTGCACTGAATTCTATCCTTATATGGAACTGGAAATGTAGCAAGGCAATCTAACAGCTATCATATATTTAAAGATCATTTTAACTACCAAATTAAGATGTTGAAACTTACAGAACAGCGAGATACTGTTAAAGGTGATGGGATGCAGGGATCTAAGCAGTAGATGTCTAGCTGTGCATTGGGAGATCTTCAGATATGTAGGTTTGATTTTCATCTATTTGCATTCCCCAAGGGGAAGCATAATCTAGAACTTCGCACCTTTTGGCACCAGTACAATCAGATGCTATGTTTATACTAGGTTGTAAGCTGTATTTGCTTTCAAAAGGATTAATGTGTGAAAGCTTTAAAAAGAAAACTCGCCAACTCAACACGCAAAAAAGCTTTCTGTCCTGAAGTCCCTGTGACCTTACCAGACCTTGTTGAATATCTGCTATTACCCTATAGCCTCGTTCTCTTTAATGAGGTATGCGTATGGGGAGAAGCATCCCCTACAGGTGTTATGACTGAGGTTGTATTCTACACTGAAGTACAATTAGAGAAAAGTTCAGGC
This sequence comes from Penelope pileata, assembly GCA_013396635.1. Taxonomy (NCBI): domain Eukaryota; kingdom Metazoa; phylum Chordata; class Aves; order Galliformes; family Cracidae; genus Penelope; species Penelope pileata. The sequence continues at coordinate 85,066 of WBMW01004369.1, forward strand.
TAGTTGTAGAGGTAAGTTTGTCTCTTTGCAGGTTAATTGGTATTTCACTGTTGGATAGACAGACTGTTGTGTAATGTCACTGTGGGAATTATTTATTTCTGTAGTGAATACGGTAGGAAAAAAAGCACAGTTTAATAATAAAACTACTTCTCAGTGATCAGGAAAATAAAAGTTACTGTTGGAGACATAATCTGTCCGTTTGATATCATCAGTCATAGTTAGTGGAAAACGAGGAGTAGTTTTGCAGTCAGCAAGTCCAAGCTGGAGATTCTAAAAGAATCCTCAGATAGCTGAGGATTGTGTTTGAGGGATGACAAGAAAGGCATAACACGACACTGGGGACCATATCAAACCACTGTAAATTCAGGATTTGCAATATCAGCGTTCAGGTTCAGCTCCCAGTGTTACTACAGACTTGGATATATGATTGAGAAATACCTTATCTGGAAAATGGGGGTGGTGATAATGCCTTTTTCCTGTCATTTTTTCTGTGTATCTGAATGGCAAGAAGGTGTAGCCTTGCCTTACACATGTGCGTATCCACACAGAGTGGTCCCAGTTTTGATTTCCAGAACATCAGCAGGAGAGAGATGGTAGTGAATTCTCAGAGAAAGTGCAGTTGAGAAGGATACAGATTTTTTGCATCTAACCCTTTTCAGTTTTAAAAATTTCTATTAGTTACTTATTGCATATGCATTTTGAGAACAGAAAATGATTAGTATGATTCCCTAGTCTAGCAATTCATAGTGCACAAAGCAAGCTAGAATTGTACATGATGTAACTTCTTTAATAAGTGTGTCCCATCTTGGCTTTTAAGTCGAATCCAATTGCTAAAATCAATTGTTGGATTCTTCTAGTTCTTTGCTTTAAAATGGTTTTCCAGAATTTGAATTACTAGTCTAGATTTCTCCAAGCTCTTTGCAGTGAGCCTCAATTTTAAGCTGAATTGACTATTTCATTCCTTTAATTATTAATTAACGAAATACGCAACATTGGAAATGTCTTATTTCTTGTCTTCTCAGCGGTGGTTAAGTAGTTAGCTATTAACAGCAGTTAAGGCTCATGTTCAGTAGATGTTTGCAGAGATACTGTATCTCTGTATTTCTCTACTTACTTCACCTTTTCCCAGACTAGATAAAACAGTCTTCACATGCTTGTTTCATGTTTCTTGTTGTTTACCATTGTATGTGATGTCCGGATATTCAGATGTCTGCACACAAAGGTGTGTATGGATGGGTGCCAGCTCTGATCCATTGTGACCCTTTCGGTTCCCCTGAGTCACTAGTGGTTCTCCTCAGCTCCTGCGCAATAAAAATTCAGTGTTTGCTCAAGAAGGGCGTTTCTGGCACGTATTCCCGTTTGTACGTGTTACTGTGCTAAGCTACTCATCCATATTGATTATTTTTGAAGAGGAAATTGAATGAATACATACATTTTGAAACGTGACAGGTGCGTCATAGGTGTGCTGGCTCCTGGGTTCATCGGTAAGTGAACTGATGGTTGTTTTCTGCAGGGGCTGACGCAGAGGATTGCTTACGGGCCTAAGCAGTGAGTCACGTGGAAACAACCTGAGTCCTGCCGGGCAGGCCTCAAGCCATAGGTCTGGTCTCAGTAGAACCGCCCACCCCAGGGTGTTTGTCCAAGTGATAGATCTGTAGCCACTGCAGTCACTCTGCTAAGTGTCCGCAACCTTTTGAACTCATCCTTTTGAGAGTTAATTTGAGCTTGTTTGTCCAAAACAGCTTCTCTTCCCTTCAGTTTGAGAGACTGTTCCTTCCTAAACAGTCCTCGTGTCTTTGATCTCTCCTGTCCACCAGGTTTTTCCTGTTGTAGTATTGTCTTTTTAGTAAGCAGTTCTCCAGTGCTTTTTGAGAAGTGGCATAATTGAGTCATTCTTTCCTTTCCTGTGTGTTTTTCTCACCAGCCTCTTACTAAACAATAACCAATATATTTGTGTAATAAATATCTTAATATAATACTCATAAATTACCAAGTGCACTTCCAAAACTGTCACAGTGAACTCATGGGAGCGAATTGCTTTTTACAACAAGCACAGATTCCAAGTTTTTTTGAGCTGATGCTCTAGCTCATGTACACACTATTAACTATTTAAACAGCAAAAGCCTGGCTTCCTTTTAAGGTAAAAATCCTTAGTACAAAAATAGCAAGGTTTTGTTTGCTATCAAATATTAGTGATACTTTCCTTCTGGCTTCCCATTTTCCTCCCAGCCACTCTTTCTCCCTCCACCCCTCAAAGTCCTTTAGAAGCTGAATTAGGAGTTGCTGTGGGAAGTGGTAACACCCCAATATTTGAGTCTTCTTGATGGGTGTAATATTGTAGGTGACCAAGAAAGGGGGCTTCAGATGAGACGCTTGCATATTGAGACTTCAATGACTTAGTGAGGAAAGTAAGAAAGGAAACTCACAATTCCACTCCCAGTTGGTGAATTCCTGAGCAGTTAGATTATCAGTAATTGTAGCCAAGACTGCTCCCTTAGTGATGACTTTTTATGTGATGTGTAATTTTCTCTTGAGATACAACAATAGAAATACTGCACATTAGCTTTTCTTTGCCTCATAAGTTTTAATAAATTCTGGAATTACAGAAGATCTTGAGTGAGTTTTCAAAACATAATGTAATGGCTGAAGGCTTAAGGAATTTTGTAAATAAATACAGAGCAATGGAACAAATCTCCTGCTTGACAATCTGCAGTTCAGGGGAGATGTTGGAAATCCAAGTTCACTTGATCTCCTCTCAGTGGGAGGGCAATATGCAAAGTTTTGTCTGGATGAGAAAAGAGGGAAATGAGTCCCCTGCAGTTGATCTGAAAATTTGAAAACTATCATTCTTCCAGTACTTTTTCAGCCATGTATTGGCCCCATTAAAATCAGTGGGAGTCTTGCCATAGATTTTCATGAGGTCAGAAAGAGAGTGGTGCATTTCAACTGCTTTTTTAAAGTTGGAAATAAGTTTCATATTCATTTGTTTTACAGTGATGTATTTGAGAGGCAAAACCACTTGTAATTAGATAGCATTTTCTGTAGCATGATAGGAGGAATCCTGTTTGCAAGATGGGATGGAATAACCATCTTGCACTGCCTCAGGAGAACAACAGCCACTGTTCAGGATATTTTTTTTTTTCTAAGACCTGTTGACATACATAGAATTTGGGCATTTTGGCATATGAAGATTAGACAGTTCAGTTAAAGATTTCACATCAACAAGCTCTGTCTTTGTTAGGAAAAGGGTGAAATAAGTTCAAATGAAAGACAAGGATAGAAGAAATTGATTATGATACTTCAGTGTGTTTTAACTATTTTGCAAAGTATTTGAATTATATTTCACATCTTATATCATGCCAACAGGAGTAAGGCATGATGTATTGTAAGTCTGCATTGCATCTGTTAGCAGTGGAACCTATCTGTCTATGAACAGGATATGGTATGTTTTCAACAACCTGTCACAATAATGCACTCATTAATAGGCCTGTGCAGGTTTATAACAGTTAAATATTTATGACATGCAGATGTCTACCCTCCTTAATTCACAAGTGAGGACTAATCAAAGCTTAGCTTTTAATTCTTTAAGCAAAAAAGTTCTGTTCCTCACAAGGAGTGTTACTTTCGTAGGCAGTCATTTGATGAAAATATGAAGATGGGCGGAGGGGGAGAGAACACTTTGCTTGTTGTGTGCTTTAAAGCACCTGCTCCTATTCTATTATCTGACTGAATATTTTGATGACTCCAAAATTTCTTCCATTTAAGGAACAAAACAAGACAAAACAATGACACATTGAAGTATCCAAATGCCTTCCCTCTTCTTGACCCAGGTGTTTCCTGTGGTGAATGTGCACTGCTTACCATAAGCCAGCGGCAGCAGAGCTCCTCATGGCCTCCAGAGAGAGCTTACTCCTTACCTTTTGGGACAGCTCGTCTTTCCTTAAGAACTCATCCCTGTTCTCTTTTGAGAGGGGAGTGTGATGAATGTACCTCCTCTTACACTTGCAGGTCGCGTGTGAGTGTGCAGGGATAGCCCTTTGGCAATGTGTTTCCTGAGGATCGCTGCTCCTCCAGACAGCTCCTCCTGCGGGAGCACATGTCCTGCGAGGGGGCCAAGTGCAAGCAGAAGTGGCATTTGGGGCTGAGTCCCATGACAACTGTTCTTTCTCCTGCTTTCTTCCTCTTTCCTCATTGCTCTCATCCATTAGCTACTGGATTGTTCTGTCCTCTTTGTTTTCAGCCCCAGGGGCAATAAAGCTGTTTGCCATGTATTACTCACCCATAAAATGAATAATCTCTGGTGCTCATCTCACATGCTGTCCCCGCTTGCTGGGCAGGGTGGGCCTCCAGCTGACCACTTGCCTGTCCAGCAGCACCAAGCTGCCCAATGCGCCAGCCCACGCTGACCTGACTGGGGGTCAGACTGAAGGGACTGGCTCTTGGTGTGTGAGCCTCACTTCTGTTTGTTTTCAATGGCAAGTTTGCAAACACCAACATAAATAGGAGCTACTTCCACTCTGGTAGTTCAAAGCATTCTCAAAGTCTTTGTAACTGCTAACGAACAATGTTTCAGAGAAAGCAGAAGCTGAGCTTCCAGGATTTGCACATTTTTGGTTATGAGATAATCAAGCCTGTGTTTTGTAAACAAGATTTAGAAGCTCCTCGGCATCATTGTAGTTCAGACAATAGCAAACTTTAGAAGAAAAGCTGTAATTGTGCTTGGATTTATTTTACAAACTGGGGTCATTTCAGCGATCTGTGTGGCCTTCTATTCAGCTGTTTGTTTAAGCCAAGCCAAAAGACACTTATCTAAAGATGATTTATTCTCACTCTTGAGCTGACAGAACCAGGCTGGGAAGAGTGAAAGCTGAGTTGTAGGGTTTGGTATGAGCCCCTTCCAGTCAAACCCTTAAGGGGAGCATAAAGGACAGGCCATAACATCATTCTGAAAGGTACTTGTAGGTCTCTTGTGCTTTGCTTGTAGGACACCTTTTTAAAATAAACAGCAGTGGTATGTGATTGACTCAGATTTGAACTTTGCAGCTGTTCCTTCCTATCTGTGTGGTATGCCAGAGCAAAACTCTCCAGCTCAACATCTCTAAAATCAAAAGCTTAAATATTATAATTTGGATCAGCTTCTGACCTTTTGGTTTTGGCAGGGTAAGCAAAATGAAGGCAAGTGTGTTTCTTTATCTAGTTCAGAAAATTAGATGTTACTTACTTACTTAGCGCATAGCAATGTTGTGTAGTAAAAGGGAACAGCTAAATATTTTTAGCAAGAGATGCGTAAGTATAACTTTAGGCATAATATCTGGCTGTCACAATTGTGTCTGAAGAGAAAGAATATTTTAGTGATGCTTTAAGCTTAGTTTGTTTTGTTAGATTAAAGCAACCAAAATAATTTCTGCATTCAGTTTTGTCATCTCTGGATGCTGTGAGAATCCAGCATCTAACATCTTTTAACTCTGTTATACTTCACTTAATCCAGAGTTTGACCACAAGGGAATAGAGTAAATGAGGCTGAAGGGTGTAATTTCTTGATATTTTTGACTTCAGTGGTGAAAACTGTTTGAGGGTCCTTTCGCCGCTTATTCAGAGTTTGATGCTGCCTGTAGCATTTTTGGAGGGGCATAATATGAACTGGTTGGCTGAAATGACCTAAATTTTAAAATACCTTCTGTCCCCTCCGAAAATCCTGTGTTTAGCTCAGAGAGCTTCTGTGGTCCAGCAGCGGTACTGGCTGGCTGAGGAGCTGGTGGTGGGGTGGGGAGGCTGGGACCTCTCGCAGCACACACTCCAATGAGCACAGCAGTGAAAATAGGGGCAGGCCCAAACAGCCCAGGGGCAAGCCTGAAGAAAGAAGTCTGCCTCCTCAGTGAGAGTGCAAAGGGGTTAAAGAGCTGTTGTGTATTTAGAATTTGGGCTGTCAAGAGAAATATTTTGACAGTCGCTCAGAAGTGGATATTGAGTGGCATGCTGTGAAGAACATCATACAGTTCTGTCATGGAAAAAGCTCGTCAAGGGATGGGAAACTGAGAGGTGGAATAAACAGCCAGTTTTCAGCGTGGAAAGAGAGTAGCCAGAGTTTCTGTCCAGCAAAAATGGGAGAAAAGGGATGAACAGTGCGCTAGTGGGCATTTTCGTGAAGTGTGGAGTTCCTCAGGGCATCACATAGCTGAAAAGACTCTGATGTATGGTGCACATGTTCTGTTGGAGCCGTGTGAGGATTGGGTAAATTCATTCAGAAATTCAAGGTGGTGCATGTTGGAACAAGATGTTAACGACAGAAGCATGACTGAACTGTGAATTATCTCCAGTACTTCATCTGCAACCTCTCTGCTGAGTCTAATGAGTAAGAAATGCCATGGCCCCTCCTCTGACCCCTGCACCATATTCCTTAGTCTGCTTTTGTCCTCTCATTTGGAGCAGGAGGTGTAGGGGAGCAACACTTGCATTGGAGCTCATCACTAGTACAGGAAAAATTTATCCATGAAAAATCGTGGGTTGCTCTGCCAGAATAAAGTGATAGTTACCTGGGAAAAGCTGAGCTGTGAGGTTTCATTTGGAAGCTACGTATGTCCCGACGAACTGTTGGCAGTGGTGACATCTATTAGTTTTCACATGCTATGAATGTTTTGCAACGTAGCAAAACTGGGAAGTGTATGTTCCAGTAAAGTCCTGAGATTTGACTCCTCTTCCATATCATTTTTGACCAAGCAGTTCTGCTCATGCTTTGACTTTTCTGGAGATATGTGTATTTTAAAATGTTACCACTGTGTATTTTGAATTTGCATTTCAAATGCAAAGAATCCAATGGTGTGGACTTTTCCTTGTGATTCTAATATGCATTCAGTGTTTCTTATCAGTGACATGTGTTATGGTTTCCAATGTTCATCTGGAATTTCCACCCACCTAAGTAAATATGAACTTTATTCTCTTCCATGTTCAATAAAAAGTATTTTATCATTTTATATAGTTACGCAGTTACAGAGTAAGCTGTAACAGCTATGATTCAACTGTTAGGTCCTTTGCAGCTCAATTAAAACACAATTAATTACAAAGATGAGCTTACACAGGAGTGGTGCTTATACAAAAATACAGATTCTTGTTGGAACTTCTCTTAAAGAATAAAGACGTTTTGTATTAAATTCTCTTTAATTGTGACGCTGACATAAGAAGCATGTATGCTTCTCCTACATTCCAGTTGTTATTTAAAGTGGAAATACTGAGAGAATTAACTTTTTTTTGGCAGGCTGACACTTCAGTTCTCTGTTATTACAAAGGGTGTATTCGAGTCATTGGTATGTCAGGTTACTTGAAAACTTTATGCTTTTCACAGCTTTTCCAGAATAAAAAGTGGAAAATGAGCTGAGCTATTGTCACAGAACAGCTAAATGCACAATTAAATGTGTTTTGCCTTTTCCTAACATGTAATTTAGTAAATTTTCATAATTTGTTTAGTAAAGGCATGAATTGAGCCAGGCATGCGCTGTAGGTTTGGGCTCTCTTTCTGGCGCTTTCTGATGTCTTTGTCAGCCCGCGGCAACACAGAGACTGAAAGTTGCAGACTTTGCTCTAAGTACAATACCAGGCGGATATGCAGGAGCATCTGTCAGAAAAACAGGCAGCATGGCAACCGCGAACTGAGGGAGGTGGGATTCAGTTGCAGGCGTGGAAGTTTAAGTGCACACCTCTGTGAGTCCTGGACGAGTCTTGGTGGGGAAGGAGAGTAGTATGGGTGAGATCTTGTGGATAGTTCACGAATCCTAGTGTAGGAAGAAGAAATTACTGGGTGGAATCCTGAAACTGGTGAAGTTATGGTGTGTTTTTTTAGTTTTGCATTCAGCTGGGTCTAGGATTCAACCACTGTGCTCAAAAACTCCTAAAAAATTGAACACCAACTCTGTTACGCCTTGACAAAGCTAGAAGACCTTAAAGAAGGATGGGATGTGTGTTTGTCTGGTACCTGCTGACCCCTCCATATTTGGCAGAGGTGTGGCAATGAGGCACTGTTTGTTTCTCATTCTTTTGCCTTTGTTTGCCTGCTGGTATCATTTTTTTCTGAGTAGAGCTCGGAATCGATATGCTCCCATTGCCGAGGGGTAACATGAGTGCATTTCCTGCTCTCCCCGTTTTTCCAAGCGACACGTTTTAAGTTCCAGGGCAGAGGTGCGTGTGTTGATCCATCTGTTATTTTAAGGAAGATATCTGGATATGAGTTAGAAGCATAGCGATCTCTGATTGCCTCTTGTACCAAGATAAGTATAGCTCTGGGAATGTCACCAGCTACTGTCAAAGGCAGCAGAAGGGAAGGCCCAGGGGAGCGTCATGCTGCGGTCCCAGCTGGCTGAGGGCTGCGGATGGAGGATCTGTGTCCCGCAGCAGACAGGCGGCCCTGTGGCCCGAGGCCCTGCTGCCTTCCCCACAGTGTGCCCCTCGCCGCCCCAGACCCCCGTGAGGCAGCCACTTGGCGGCTGTAAAACCGCTTAAACGCGTCCAAGCGCTCTGCTGGGCCACTGCCAGCAGCCGTGGTAATTCCAAGCAGGGGAAGATGATGTGGGCGTGCTGGAGGAGTGGGTGGGACCGGGCCGCTACCAAGACCTCGCTGGCAGAGCGCTCGGCACACGGCCGCGCTGGGGCGGACAGAGCGGACGCTGTGAGTGCTGCTGGGCAGCCGGGAGTGATCCCTCCCCTGGGACGGGGCAGGAGGCTTCCAGCAGCTCTGTGCGGCAGGCACAGGGAGAGCTTCGGCGTGTGGATGGGGAGCTGTGCAGGATTTCAGCTCGCTGGGTTGTGTGGGGGTGGAGACGAGGGCTTTTTCTGCTGCTGATGTGGTCTCTCTCTCTCATAGGTGCGTGATGTCAAACAGTGGGCAGTCCCTGCGGCCTCCCCCACCAGCCCGGAGCGTCATGTGCCAGTATGAGCAGTAAGACAGAAAAAAGTACTTCAGAGCTCAGCATCCCAGAAAGAAAAAAGGAGGAACTAAGCAGAGAGAACAAATGACTGTGCTGCTTGCAAAACTTTTAGCAGTTCACTTTTCTTCCTGAGAAATTTTGTCCTGTCTGATGTGAGAGCTGAAACAGCAAGCAGAGCTGCAGCAGCGATTTCCTCACGGTCCCTTTTCTCTGTTTTAATTTAATTTTTTCCCTCTCGTGCCTGGATTTAAGACTGCCAACTGCACTGTTTGCAAGCAGTGGGCACCAATATGTGTCATGTCATTGTGACGTGTCGGTCGATGCTATGGACTCTCCTGAGTATCGTGGTGGCCTTCGCGGAGCTCATCGCTTTCATGAGCGCGGACTGGCTGATCGGCAAAGCCAAGCCGGTCAGCACCGAGGACATGGACAACAGGACGGGAGGGCCGCAGGAGCCCTACCGACCGACGCTGGGCATCTACGGGCGCTGCACGCGGATCCCCCACATGCAGCTCTCCAGACGAGACACGCTTTGCGGCCCTTACGCCGAAAACTTCAGCGAGATTGCCAGTGGGTTCTGGCAGGCGACCGCTATTTTCCTAGCTGTGGGAATCCTGATCCTCTGCGCCGTGGCGTTTGTGTCTGTCTTTACTATGTGTGTGCAGAGTATTATGAAGAAAAGTATTTTTAATGTCTGTGGGCTGCTACAAGGGATTGCAGGTACGTGCGCTCTGAGAGCAACTAAACATTTTAATTTTTGTGCCGTTTGGCTGGAGAAACACAGCAGTTCTGTAGCGTCTACAAGGAGATTACGTTAGACAGACCCAAAGCAATTCTATATGCTGGTGTTTATTCAAACACAGCTGAAATTTATAGCTACACAGCATGTGATACATTGACATTGGCAGCAAGATTGCAGCCTGTTGTGTGCCAAAATGAACTGACCAGTGTTTCTTTTGTTTGCTGTTCAGTGCTTTCCCTCTGTGTGAATTTCTTTCAGTAACAAAAACTTCTCTCCTTTGTTACCAGCAGAGAGCAAAGTTAATCCTCGTGCTAAGGCAGTCCATCTGCCCCTCGCTACTTCATGACTTTTCCATAGGCCCAGGGCAGTTCGGGCGCCCCGTGGCTGCGGTGAGAGCACACACCCCAGGGACAGGCAGCCCGCAGTTGTACGCTGCTCTCCAGGTTTCATGCTAAGCTTCCTCCTTCAAGGACATGCACTTGACAAGTCATACCAGGCAGTAAACCCTCCCTTTGGCCAGCCATTGTTCAGCTGCAGTCACAGCCCCACAAGCTTATCTTTTCACTCTCCAATTGTACTTTGCCTGAAAAGATGAATCAGTTCTAGATATGTCCTGTTTCTGTTTATAGTTGTGGGCTTGCAGGGATTAAGTGACTGTAATGCAAACTGAAGCTAGAAAGCTCTACCCTAAGCAGCCTGTGGCTTTCTGCGGTCACTAGGACCTGTCTTGTACGAAAGTTCTATGCTTCACAGTGTGTGTGTGGGGTGGTCTGAGGGAGAAGAGTGGTCCAGCCACAACTGACCACCCTTGGAGACCAGCGAGGGAGGCAGCAGTGCACAGGCCGCCTCCGCCTTCCCTCTTGGTGGTGCTCTTAACCAGATGTTTTCAATTCATACAGCAGCTTGGTTAAAGCAAGAGTGAGGAGTTGGGACTTGTCTGCTGGAAGGGAGAGTCCAGCCTGCCCGCTCCTTGCCAGGACAGCTGGTGGCCTTGGTGCTGGCCATGCCTCTGTGGGTGTCCTGGCTGCTCCCTGGGCTGGGTGAGGGCTGTGCTCATCTTCCTCGGAACACAGCGGTCATGGCTGGGGCCAGGGCTGGCACTGGCTCATAAAGCACTATAAAGCAGTATAAAAGCTAACAGGTTATTTTATGTCACCTACAGTGTAAGGTCTGTGCGTTTAGGCCAGAATTAGATCCCTACGTTGGCTCAGGCTGCTTCTGTTCAGATGATGGGAGAGAATGAGTAGATGAATATCTTTCTGATAAAAATGACATGTTTTGCTGCAGTCACTCCTGGTTTGCAGAATTGCCAGCACCAGGGTGACAAATGAGCAGCTCTGCAGTGCGAATGGGAGCCAACGGGAGGTTTTAGCTCCTTGCTTTCTTGCTCTGTACTTCAAAAATAATCCATGAAACCAGTTTTTCTAGAGATTACATTACATCTTTTCATTTGAAGGTGTGTTTGTTTGAGAGATTGGTTAGCAGCATGAGTGGATGTTTGGCACATCAGACTTGTGTCTGTTGAAAAGATAAGCGTGCTTATGGTCCCGATGCCATCTCAAGATAGCTGTTGTCTAACATCAGAGTTAGCAGGAAGTAGATTCTTATATCTTAGAAAGCTGCTCTGGAAAACATATTTTTATGAGAAAATATGACAGTTTTAGGTTTTACTATCAAACCAGCTGTGCCTGTAAAGGGAGGCATTGAACAAAGTATTTCTTATGTGAAGGGATAGATAAGTCGTTTTGTTGAGATATACTGAAAAGAGAAGCACTTCCCTTCTTATGATTTAGATAAATGACACAGCATGAAACTGGGTAATTGAAAGGTCACGTTACTGAAACTGTTGCTATGAGAAATACGTCTGCCAATATTTGCAGCCAGGCATCTTGTGGCTAGCAACTCGTTTTCTCAAGATTAATTTTATTGGGTCCAGCGCTACTCTTGTGCCAGTAGCATTACAGCATCTGCTTACTTAGTTAGAAGTATTTTCCATATGACTTATCGCAGCTGTTAATTTCAACTTTCTCAGTTCCTGAGTTTTGAAAAACACTTAAGCATGTTGTAAGAAGGACAGTTGTCGGCCTGGTTAATCCGTATGAGGATTATGATATGTGGACTAATGCCCAGGCCTGAGAACAGCTCGGCACAGACCTGCATGATTGTCTTAAAGACCATTCTGTCAAATGTGAACAATTATTTTTTTTAGAAAAAAGAGTTCACAAAATCATTTTGTTTATCAGCATGTACCGGCCCAATACTTGTAATTACATCAAATTTTTCATTTTCAAAGACAAGATGCACCCACATGGAGTCATCTACGGGAACTCAGGATCTCACAGACTTAATCTCATTTAAAATCTCTACATCTTTTCTGTGGAGATTTAATGTAATTAAAAACACACAGCAAGCTAGTTTGTTCCTGGAATTCATCAAGAAAAAACAATAACAGACACCGGATATATCTTTTCTGTCTAACAACAGTGGTTGTGACCTGGATGATGCCTACGGTGGAATTACAAACACAAAGCCACATCTTTTCTGTATGGCCCTTGGACAAATGTGCAAACTCTCATTTAGATCTATGGGTAGGAACCATGCACATATCTGGTCCACAGAGCTTTTGTTGTTGTTGTTGTTGTGTTGTTGCAGAAAATTAGAAACAAAAAACTGTAAGGGAAGAAAATACATGTTCTGTTTGAAAGCCTGTAATTCATTTGTAATAGAACATGACCTTTTACCACTTGTTTTCAGGCTTTTTTCTTTCACTCTGGACTTGTAGAAGTAGTAATCAGTGGTCCTGGTTTTGGAAATGTTTGCAGATTGTTTCATCTGGGAAAGAATCTTTTCCCTGCAATAGAGAGTGCAAAGGAGGGAGCCATGTAATTAAATAGATAATTACTACCCAGCAGCAAGAAGTCCAGGCAGACTTTCATTTGAATGTCTTTTTGGGGAAAGTATTCTGTTTACACAGTGTAAATAATTTGAAAGGCAGAGGCTAGAACAGGCACCGTGTTACCACACAGTCCCAAGGCCTCCCCTGCTGCTCTCTTGGACTCCCTCTCCTTGAGCCCCAAAGCAGCAGGTCTGGGATTCCCACCCATCACCCGCAGCATTTTCTCTTCTGGCATGGCCAGGAGGTGACTGAGCTTCTTCCTGCAAGGAGTCGTACAAGCCTCCCACTACAGCGTTCTCCTCTTACTGCCCCACGCAGAGGTTTCCTCGTGATCTCACCTTGCTTTACCCTGCTGAGCATCTCCTCTGCTTCCCCTGCCTTGCTGTGGGAGGCTGGCTTCCCCTGGAACTTGTCCTGCTCAGTCCTCAACAGGGAGGTCTCTTCCCACTGTGCTTTCTCTTCTCAGGTTTCTTATGTTCATTTTTCTGTCCTTTCTATGCTTTATTATTTTTCCTCCTATTACTTCTGGTCTCTTCTCCTGTTCCCAGCTGTGTCACCTTGGAGCGCCTCTTTGATCAGATGCTAGCGCAGTACTGGGGCCATAGCTCAGCAACAGGAGCTGTGTTCTCAAATGCAAGGAAGTCTCCTTACAGTTTTCTAAAACCACAGTGCAGAACCTGGTTTGAAGCTTCTTTACCTCTCTTGCCCAAAGTAACAGTTCGGGGTGCTATGTGCAGTGGCCATAGTTCCAGGTGGGAAGAAGGGCAGCAGGGAGATGAGCTGAGCAGGCCTGGTGGGAGCTGTCTGATGGCAGAGGGGTCCAGGTCGGGGGCTGTGGGTGCAGCTGGGGTCCGGGCTGCTGCTGGGGAGCTGTGGTGAGGGGCTGAGGGGCCGAGGGGCTGAGGGCCATGCAGGAGGTGGCTGGAGGCAGCAGGATGTGGAGGCTTGTAGCTGGGGAGCAGTTAGGATATTCGTGCATATTGTCAAGAAGCATTGCTGTGTGAAAGAGGCCAGACTGGTGAGCAGGGAAAGCACTGTGTGAGCTCAAACTGCTGCCTGCAGGTGACTGAGGCTGTTGCTCAGCTGGGAGCTTGTGCAGGAGGAAAGCAGAGCCAGAGCAGTTCTGCCCTCAAAGGCAAGGGAACTTCTTGTTTGTCTTGCTAAAACGCAGAGCATGCATTTTTCAAAAGCATATTTCCTCTTGGATTCAGCTTAGAATTTTTCTTTTCTGATGCCAGAATTCTGAATTCTTGGGGTGGGAAGAAAGCAAAAGGGGCGGGAGGGATTTCTAATGGAAATCCTGACGGTCTGAACCGCTCCTGCTGTCTGCGGTATAGTGCTTCCTGTAACCTATATGGCCAGATGCCAGCATGACATCCAATACACACATGGCTGCTGAGAGTTCAAGCTAAGGGAACTGCTGGGCTGGAGCAAGAGGGAGTATGCCAGGGAAGAAAAACGAGTTCCAGCACTGAATTGCTATTGAGCCTGAGGGACAGTATTAGTAATGCTAAAGAAATAAAGTGAAGGTTTCAGTATTTGGTTAGATTTGGAGGTTGGCCCATCTCCTGCGCTACCAAGATGGGCACACAGGGATCAGCAGACGCTCAGCAGACGGTCAGTGCTGAGGTTCTCACTGGTAAAGTTTGGCAGCTGATGTTCTTAGCAAACAAGGACAAACCTCTTCCACCAAACAGTGTTAAGTGTGAGACCCTCACACAATGCGCTGAGAGGTGCTTTCCTGGGACACGTGTGCACAGGGGTCCAGTATCTGTCCTGGTGTCAGGATGCTGGGGATGTCTGCATCCCCGTGCAGCCCAGTGGGGAGGGAGAGCTGGCTGCCCTTCTGGAGGCAGGGGGCTCCCCTTGGGGGGTTTTTGCTTTCAGGCATCAGCACCAAGACTGATGCTGCTGTTATTTATAACAGCAAACCTTGCAGGAGAATATTTAAATGCAGATGCCGTGCTTTCACTCAAACACAAGAAAAGAGAGGAAACCAGCTTGGTCTCGGCAAACAGGGGGGCAGCGGCAGTCGGCTCACACTGCGGGGTCAGCACTGAGGAAATGTAATGGAACGAGACGACGTCCCAGGGCCCTTTTACCTCTTTGTTTCAGCCAAGGCAGCTTGCTGCTTCGGCCTCCTTTGCAGAGCTGTGGTCACGAGGTGTTTTTCTTTCCCTTTCTGCTGATTCAGCTCAACCGATTCATGTTTTTGAGAGCACTGGCAACAACCAGTCGGACAGCAGTGAAAAAGGTTACAGCAGGCACTGTGATACGTGCTGGGTCTCTTCCCCTGCTCCTGTCGTGGATGGAATATTTGACATCGTCTGGTATTTCCTAACTCAGGAACCTCCCGAATTCAGCCATCCACCGCGTGGTTACTCATTTAGCCGCTTCAGGCCTGCCACTGGGCCATCTCAGGTTAAAAATGCCCGATGCCTCGCTGGCTTTTGAGGCAAACCCCGGCGGCCCCGCGGGAGGCACACTGCCATGGCTCCTGCCACAGTGCTCCGAGCACAGAGCTCAGCGGGGCCTGGACGCCTGCGAGAACACCAGCAGGCCCAGCTCCAAGGAAAGGTGCTGCGGCCCCACGAGGCAGTTGGGGCCTGTGAATCCGTGTGATGGGTGGGGTCGGCACAAGGCTGACGAGATGCAGTTGGCTCTCTGTTCTCCTGAAAAGAGGAGTATGCAAGCTCACACTTTGTTAAAGAGAAGACCAAGCAGAAGTTTACACTGTGAAAAAAAACCTAAACCCAAGAAACCCCAAACGCTATACAAGACTCCCGCATATGCTGTCATTCTGCCAAAGTAACCCACATCAAGGCTTTATAAAACACTGACTTCTTTTGAGCTTTTTCTGTGGGTAACAAAATATACATAATAGTGATAATAGCCTCGGCGTCTCATCCGTAGCCTTCCCTTCTATCTTCTGGCATGCACACCCTCTGCCATGTGTTCCTAGCCCATTTCCACACCCTGGTATCAGTAAGGACATCAGAAATATGTTTATGTTTGGTTATGAACAAGCATCTTTGATAGGCTTAATAAATTGGGAGAGGTGTGTGAGCAAATGACATAACTTACTGCTGAGAAGAGGTGGGAGCTTTTCACCAGTTTGGGGAAGGCTGTGATCAGGGAACTGCTCCCCTTGCATAACCCTAAGGGAAGTTTAAGTGGTCTTTGGGGGAAAAAAAATAAAATCTGTGCAGGTTTTGAGAGACCACCTGGTTATACAACTTGTTCTTGGGTCTCAGCACAGGCTGTCCCAGGCACGCTGCAGGGCCGGGCCTGCCTCCCTCCTCAGCCAGGGTGGGTCCCGTTCCTCAGTGCCATGGCCTCCCTCACCCCTCCAACAGCCGTGCTCCTACATAGCCCCAATCCCCTCGATGCTGTGAAACCACATGGACTGTAGGGTCAAGATAGGCTTTTAAAATCACAGATGTTTTCATTGTTACGAGTTCTGTTCTGCAGTGTTCCCAGGCAGGCCATCTTCAAGGCTCTGGGGCTCGCAGGGTCTCCCGTTGCTTGCTGTGCATGTGCTGCCTCGCTCAGCTCCCAGGGCTGCTGGCGGCCGTGCAGCACGACAGGCCTTGGGCAGGCCGCAGGGCTGGGCTGCAGCCTGGTGTCTGGCCCGCTGCGCCTCGGTGGTGCTGCCCCAGCCTCTGCGGGGAATTCCCTCGCCTGTCCCATCTGCTCTGTCAGACTTGGAGCTGTCAGCTGGCCTGGGCCTGCCTCGAGCTCCGATCAGATCAAAAGTCACTGCTCAATCATTTCACAGGTCTGACAGTGCCTGCTGTGTGGTGGCCATCACTTCAGTTGTCTGCATATGCAGAGGCCTCTTCAGGGTAAGCCAGTGAAGCATCTGTGCACATATTTCAAGCATGAAATTGCTCAGGTGTTCATTTAGCACGTTGACACGTTTGGAAATACGCCCGTGAGTAACAAAGGCAGGGTAATTGCGCCTAGCTGAAGGCATGCCCTTGGGCCGAAGCGCTAATCTCCTGTGGCTGCAAAAGAGGAGAAAAAGCAGCGTCACTGCCACCGGGAGGTGACCTGCCTGTGTTGAGCAAGGCTAATCCCTCCCCGCTTTCACACTTCTGTTCCTCTGCTAAAATGCTGTTGCTGGGTAGTGCTGCTCCGCGGGAGCCTGTTGCATTGCCACCTCATGGATCACAGCTGCTTAATTTCCTGTTTCTGCAGCAGCATTTAGAAGTTGTGGGGTGTTTTTTTTTTTTTTCTATTTTGCTAGGAAATGAGAAGATAGTTTCAGGATTTGCAATGGAAATTGGCTTTGTTAGTATATGCTGTTGTTTAATATGGCACAACAGCAGCTGCACGGGAGACTGTCAAAACTAAATAGCATGCCTTCAGTTATCTACACAGGCATCTGCACAACCCCTTTGTGGAGCGCTGTTTCCAAGGATGGAATGAGAAAGCTGTTACTCAGCTCTGACCCCAGTGCTGACCAGCACATGATGTGACACACAAATGCCCATAGTGGTAGACCAGTTTGTTGGTTTTCTGTGATGTTAGCCTAGCAACACTACTGCAGGGCGTGAAAACCAGAAGGAACGCTTGCTTGCTGCAGTTCCAGACCCTCAGAAGGGGAAAAGTCTTCAAGCACAGATGGAAAAAGGTTTTTTTATGTAAAGGTCATTACTGAGTTGTCTTCAGAAACTTTTCCTCAGGGCAGTTCATTCTAGTGTGTTCACACTGATACTTTTCAGTACGAGAAGTTTTGCTTTGGCGTAAACATTTAAGTGCAGAAGGGCTTGTCTTTAATGGGTTGTCCAAGCTGTAATTCGGATCAGGCTAATAATCCTAGTAAAGTTTAATCTACATTCTCTATTTCTTAAAGCTTATTTTTGAAGGCACGGAATTTGGGATTGATAATAAAATGTTATGGGAGAAAATTCCCTTCAGTGAAACATGGGAAAATGTTCTCTGCTGACAGACTTACACCAATGAGCTTTAGAGGAGTTATCTGGATAAAAGGGTTATTTAAACAGTTTTCTTTTGTTGTTCATAAGCATCCAACTGCATTGGGCAGCCCACTCCCAGACCTCTGTTTCAAGGAATCCTAAGAAAGGCGTACGAAGGCTGGCAGCTACTATCAGAAGGAAAATGTAACCAACGCTGCATCCACAGCAGTGCAGCTGGGCAAAGCGGGAGGGAGCTAAATCTTCAACAGAGCAAGCTTGAGCTCTGCAGAACTGTAGAGGAATCCAGAGGAAAACAGCTTTATGTCATGCTTTCAAAATGGATTTGTTCTCCCAGGAGGGGTAACAAGCAGCAGTAATTCACAGGTGGATTGGCTGTGAATAAAACTCATTTACTGTACATTAGCAAGAGGAGCTGAAAGGATTCTGTGCAGAAAACTTTTCTTCAGCTAAAGCATCAGACTGTCGTTCTCTGTTTTTCCTCTTGAAGATTGGCTTCTTTTCGCATACACTGGGACAAAAGCAAAAAATGATTTATTAAGAAATCATTATCATTATAATTTACTGCCCTCCTGCCAGATCCATCTTAAGGCAAACTGTCAACAGGAGGTAATTGTTGCTTCATTAGATTGTGCTGACATCAAGTTACACAAACGCGCTTTGTACTTCTATGACTAACAAAAATGTAAGTGCTTTAATCTTAACTTGCAGTCTGAAATGCCTCACAAAGCCACATCATGCGGATTAAATACAGTATTTATTTAAATACGGTGTAAGAGTAACTGAGTCAAATTCAAGAGCCAATAGATCCAGAGAGCAACGTCCTACACAGAGAGCAGTGTTGTGCTGGTAACTGCTCTCACGTCCCTGTGCTCTGTGTGTGAGTGAACGCTGGGGACGCGCCTCGTGGCCTCCTGACAGCCCCTTGAGCCCTAGCCCATGCTCACGGGTGCGGTGCTTCGCTTCCAGTTCCACGCAGCCCATCCGGAGCCCTCTTCTGCCATCTGCCCCTGGATGTTTCAGAAAACAAAACCATGTTCCGTGCTGCTTTGTGCTGTCCATAAGCAACCGAAACCCAGCTGAGCTTCATTTTTTCTCTTGCTGCATTCAGTCTATGGACGTGATGAAACTACTGCCAGTGTTTCGCTCAGGGTTATCTCGCTTGTTCCCCGCGCTCTGTGTTGTGTCTGAAGAGGATGTTGCCAGCTATTGGAGGCAGAAACTATGAGCAGATCTGCAAAGCTCTGCAGTAATGCGAATAAATAACAAAAATGAGAGAGATGCAGGCAGGTGAGCCCCAGGGTCTGAGCAGTGGCTACAGAAAGGCAGAGATACAGGCAATTAAGCAACGAGATGTGAGGGACTCGGTCAGGCTCTGCCCCGTGGACACTAGTGTGAGAATTCAGTGCTGAAAGTCTACCAGTCTGGCCAGATACTATCCTGTAATTGTTTTTTGCTCAACTGCAGCTGCTTGCATGTGTGTGAGACATAGATCAAGGCTACGGCATGAGCCACAGAAACATCCCTCTGGCTTTTTCATGTTGCTTAAAATGGTTGAGCAGCGATCCTTAGGTCAAAGGTGAGAGCACACTGAGACTGCTCAGCTATTTATATTGCATTTAACCATTTTGCCTGTTTAAAAAACAGATCTTGACTTTCCAAGGAGCACCACAGCCTCACCTGCCCTTAGTATGGCTGATATATCTGACCGTGCTCTTCCCACATGGGCATCTCCTCCTCCCTCCGCATCTGCGTTCCCAGCAGCACAGTGGGTGGTTCTTTTCTTGTGGTCTCTGGGAGATGCCACTCTGGCTATGGGCAGCTGGACATGTAAGCGCTGTTGGCTGCTGACTTCTGCTTTAGCCCACGGTTTTCTCTGCTGTTGGGTGATGGGGAATCTCCCGTCTCCTTTGTTTAAGCAGTAGGAGTCACTGTAACGCGATCATCTCTTTTGTGGGAGGGGACCTTTGAACCCTGCGCAGCTCCATCACTGTGCTTTGCAGCTTTGAGCTGAGCACACGATGGGGTCTGAGCCTCTCCACTTGCTGTTAGTCAGCGTGAAACCCAAGGAGTGCCATCTCTGCCACAGCTGTGTTGAATTGGCTTAATTGGGTAATCTTCACCAACCTTTCCTGACAGGTAGGAACCAAGCACTACTGCAATTATGAACGATGGTGAACATCAGTGATAGTGAGGTGTGTTCTGAAAAGCACTGTGTCTGCACTGGAATGGAGTAGAAGTGATGAAAACATTTTTTTTTTTTTACTTTATTCTGCCAGGATAGTACAAGATTCACAAAGTTAGCTATCTGAAGGGGGCCCAAGGGGGAAGGTGAGACTAACCATGGTCATGGCCCACCGTTCAAGAGTTTTCTCCAAATCTTTTCAATTGAGAAAATAAATATAAGTAAGTTATACAATTGCGGGCTGTGTTCAGAATTTCTCCAGGAATTTTCTTTACTCTTTAGGGGGAAAAAAAGGTAAAAAAGTCTTAATTCAGTAAAGTGCTGATGAATACACAGAGGTGCTGCAGCCTTTTAGGGGTGGCTGAGATTTGGGTAATGGCTTTTCAGCTGGGGGTGCATACCATGAAGCAGCGGCTTTCAGGAGTCAATCAGCGCTCTGGCTTTGGCTAAAAGAGATGGACGGGACTTCTCAGTCCTGCTCGTGACTGAGCCATCAGCTGCGTCTGGAGTTAAACCCTCCAGGTTTGTTAGGGATGGGGTGGTAAGCTTTGATAACTGCCCTGGCAGCATCAGCTACTCTGGCATTTCACAGCTGGTTTCTTAATTCAGGACTGGTGATTTTTAACTACCAAAAGGCTTGTGATCAATAGAGAAAATGGCAACTGGAACATATTTATGTACAGTTAGAAAAATACAGTGTTTCGCCCCACTGGTTATGCTGAACCGGAAACTAGTGATGAATAGAGGAGAGGAACTGCTGGTGTTTAGTCTGAAACGGCTGCTGGGCTCAGCAGGATGAAAGCACAGCTTACCCAGGTCTGTCCAAGATAAAGCAATACTTTATACTTAGTGTAGTTTGGCCAATTGGACAGGAAACATTGCACAAAATTTGTTGTTGGTTCTTAAATGCAAACAGTGGTTAAATCCCCTCAGACAGAACAGATGCCATTCACTGGTGGATTTTGCTGTCCTAAATAATGACATTTAGGTCATTCATGCCCATGGTGTTCTGTTATGATTAGGAAAATGCTGGAGGAAGGACTTTCTTTTGTGAAATGTCTGGCATTTGTAGACATTAGACAGTTGGAGGATGGTTTTTTGCTTTTTGTGTGCATTATGTGCTTACTAGCAGGGTTTCAGCTTTTATTTCTCAGGAATCTTTGTGAGGGTTTTTTTTTTTT
>WBMW01004369.1:105934-153671 GCA_013396635.1 Penelope pileata
GGGTTTTTTTTTTTTTTTTTTTTTTTTCTTTTTATCTGGCTGAATTTCTTTAAGCAAACAAGTAAGGAAATCTAATGTCCTGCAGGATGGACTGTTCTAACAGAATTGAAGAAGATGGGAACAGCTTTAGAGAAATCACAAAGTTAGCCATAGGGCTTTACAGCTGTTCTTAGTAATTGTTAATACAGAGAAGAAAAGACTTTTCTGTTTGATTACCTAGTAGAAATTTTGAAGCTAGATGAAATCTATGAATTAACCGGGGCCATAAATAACAAGCACAGCTTTCAGTCATCTTCTAGAATAACACCTGTAGTAGAAATCTTTTTCAAGATGCCAGGCTAAAGGGCTTTACAGTACAGGACAAATAAATTGGGTAATACAGGATCTGGAGGGCTGCATTCATTTTCTGGATAAACGGGTTGTCTTTGAGCAAAAACTGTTCTGCCTAATTTTTCCCGTTCTTCTGAGTAAAATTTTAAAGAAAACAATGGAAAGCGTAGATGCCTGTGAGCTGTCTTGACACTTAGCTGTGTACCTTGCAGGACGGAGATCTGTTTTTAACTCACTGTGATTTTTAGCAGAGGCTGCATGACAGCACGATAGCCTCTAGCATCCTAGGCATTTTGATTAAATCTCTCACCTCTGTACAAAGACACATCACATGTACAGGGACTCTAATACGACTCTTTCATCTCCTTAATGAAGCCCTTCACTGCTTAAATAACCACTGTCTAACTGGATGCAAACAATTGTAAGTATTTGAAAAGTGCATTTACAAACAGTAGGGATGCCTGAATGTTTTGCAAGCTCTGTACACCTAGCAGTGATGCGCAGAAGGAATAGAGAGTAAAATGAAGAGCAAGGTCACTATCATTTGAAATAACTCTTTCACAAGTAAAGAACTGTTGGATAGGTCCAGGTGTAGATAAAACACCAGACAGTATATGCTGGGGAACAACTGGTAAAGGAAGGCTGGGTGAGACAGAGTTGTATTCTCCCAGTTCTGGCACTGGGAGTCAGCAGTGACCATTTTAATTGTTACTAAATGTGATTCATTCGCTGCTAAACTTAGAATTTGTTAAACTTCTGTCTTTTTTCTTTTTATTTCTAGGCCTCTTCCTTATCTTAGGCTTGATACTTTACCCTGCAGGTTGGGGATGCCAGAAAGCAATAAGCTATTGTGGACATTACGCTTCTGCTTACAAACTAGGAGACTGCTCCTTGGGCTGGGCTTTCTACACAGCTATTGGTGGCACTATTCTGACGTTCATCTGCGCGGTCTTCTCGGCACAAGCTGAAATAGCCACATCCAGTGACAAAGTGCAAGAAGAAATAGAAGAAGGAAAAAACCTTATCTGCCTCCTTTAATTCAAGTAGGAAAAATACCAGTGCCTGGATATTGATTTGCTATCCACTGACTTGATGAGGAGATCCACTTACCAGTTTCCACGATTTGTGTGATTGAGCCCCATGCATTCCAGCCCTGAACTACTGAAATGGTCTTTCTTCCTTGCTGGGCAATGAGGATCAGAGAAAGGATCCCCAGAAAGCAGAATGTAAATACTTGGGGGATTTTTTAGTTTCACTATATTATCAGAAAACTGTGGAGTATAATAATCAGATTGGGGATGTGAGGAATCAAACATGTAATGGGGATATTGTTATATAACTGAGATATTCTGATTGATTGGATTGCCTTATCCACCTTGGTCACTTTGAAGAATTTGGATTTAAAATAATAAAAGCCAGCACGTTCTTTCTTAAACAAAGGAGAAGCCTATTTTAATAGGCTTTGTTTCCAAGGGCTCCCATCACCTGTGAATCTTTCACCATCACCTGGTTTGGTACCATATTTTTAATCGAGGTGCTTTTTGATACTGAACTTCCTTAAAGTACAGTGCCTTCTTGGACAGTAAGTATTTGACAGATAGATCAAAGCTGATGTGATAACGGTTTACATCAATCTTTAAACAGTTAGAGTTGAATCCCTGCCATGTCTCCTGCTTGAAACTTAGAACACGAGGTGTGTACCCTTCACTACTGAGCAGGTTTCATTTTGGTTTCACTGACTTGGTAGAAATGCCGTTGTTACACTGGCTTTCACTTGATTTTATCACTTCTGATAAAATTGTTAGAAATAACATTTTACCGTATGTTGAGACAGCAACTCTGCCTTTATTTGAAATCCCCAAAGTCCCAAGCAGATGATAACTCCCCACAGCACAGCTGGGCATTATCTTGTGAATGCCAACAGCTGGGACTGGGGGCTTTAGCCTCTTGTACAAATGCAGATCAAATGCTGGACTTCAATGGTATTATTCTTTCTCTTGCCAGTGAAACCTCATGCCTAGTCTACAGATCAGTATGTCTCATGTCCTAAAGCCAGCTAAGTCTTTAAGAAATTCACATTTTGCAGGAAGTCATGCCAAATTCTGAATGGCTGGGAAGATCTTTTCCCATTTTTTAAACCACATGTAGTGTGGAACCTTTTCCAACAAAATCAGCAGAAATAACAGACCTTGCCACAAATGACATTCCTTTCTCAAAAGCAGTGGCTGCATTACTTGTGGTCCCATCACTTACTAGAACTACTTGTAAAAACAAATTTAAAAGGTATGTTGAATAAAAAGCAGGAATGATGCAACTGCGGCATAGGAACATTGGGAGGAATTCATCTGAAAAGGAATTCTCATGAAGTTTAAGTGAATTCCCCTTCCTACTTCTTGGTGCGTGTTTCACATCGTCCAGTGGCAGTATTGTTCTCTATCACTGGAGCCTGGTCAGTCTATCCAGTGTGCCATTAGCTATATGCAGATATTAAAAATTGTTACTGTACAGGTCGGAGACTAATTACAATACACTGCTCCTCCGCAGGTCATTCCCAAGACATGTAAAAGCAGCCACTAGTGCAAGCCCAGGGCTGGCCTTGAGCACGGCTGAGCACTGACACCGGAGCACCCCTCAGTGCCTGCTGTGCCGCACAGACCCTGCCCCAGCCCAGTACATCTGTGGAGCAAGCAGGCTCAGCTCCCTGCCAGCGCCTGTCAGCGCACAGCACGTGTTCAAGCAGCTGCCAGATGATGAGGAGCTGATGGTTGAGCCACTGTTCAAAAACCAGGATCAACTTCTGCCAACATTAAATTAAAAAGGGATTGTTTTAATCTAGCTGCTTCTTGCATTCACCTGTTTCTCCAACCCATTTCCACCATAGTCTCAATTTTAAAACGGGTAATTAATTCTTCTTTAAAAAATCGTTCAGAATCATTTATGCCAATTAACTGCACAAAGCAAGATTTATTTTAACAAAACAAAGCTACTAGAATGAAGTGGTGTCTGAGGACAAGAAGTCACAGCCAGCATGTTCTGACCACATTTGTGGTTTTCTTGTTTTTCCCTAGACACATACACACAGACCCTCTGAAGGGCATGCATGCTACCTGCCCAGCACAGCTGCGAGGTGATACCAAACATCCTTTGGTGTTCCTCTTGAGCCCTCTGCTGGAGCGCATACTACAGAGGCTGGGGCATTAGCCCAGCTGTGCTTTTGTGAACAGCTTAACTGGAAAAGAGGAAAGAGTAAGAATATGAGTAACCTGTAAGTTGGCTAAAAATTAATTAAAAATTAGATCTACAGTTTTAGCTTAAGTGGGTGGCAGCCCAAAGTCAATGTTGCCACTGCCAACAAGCCCTGAAACTAGATTAGTGAGGCAAACACTGCTTTAGCTTGAACACTTGATTAGCTCTGGCTAATCAAAAATAAGGTCAGTTTTTCCAGAAGGTCTACAGGGCATACACTGCTTTGGTTTAGAGGTAAGCAGTGGACAACTCTGATCTACTTTACTAGCCAACCTCTGCTAGAATCTAAAGCATGCTTAAAATTTTTAATATTGGAGTTTTTAAGTACAAAGGAAGTATTTTCAGTGGCACGTTTTGCTTTTGTTTGCATTTGTAACCAAGAAGAGCCAGCTTTTCTGCTTGTTGCTGGTATGCTATCAACCCGCTCTGCAACAGCATAACCAACTAACTTGCAAGAATATCCATGTTCATCACATAGCACAGATAGAAGACAGGCTGGGAAGAAATACAGAAAAAAATAATTAGAACTTCTTTTCTCAGGGTTCTGTTTTTCTAGCAAGTGATAAGGTGGTATGTATTGCAGCTTTTTTTCTGGATGAAGTTTTCAGATGTAGGGTGCACTTATTGAATTTGACAGCTGTTCAAAGTTGCTCCTGAATGCCACCTCAGCAGCAGCTATCAAAGACGTTTTTAAAAAAGAAAAAGAAATAAAGAAATCAGAAAACAAACTGATTTCATGAGGGGGGCTGCAGAGTGTAACTGCTTGTTAACGTACATGCACTGCATAGGATTCTAGAAGATTTTGCTGTGGATTCTTTAAAACCTGTGTGCCAATTAGTTCAGTTCAACATTGTTTTTGTGGTATTGAAGAATTCTTCAGACATCTGTGGTTTGAACAACTTTGTAAACTTATATTCTTGTAAAGTGCCATAGACTTTTTTTTTTAATTGTAGCATATTTAAATATATATATATACACAAATTTGTGTGAGATGTGCAATAACAGGAATGTCTTTTTTTTTTGTTTTTTAAATGTAGTTTTTTTTGATTTTAAACAAGGTATTTGAAAAGGGACTTCCCAGGGAAGAATTGGCTGGTGTGTTGGTGGTGTGGACAAACTAAGCCTGGACTAATGCAACAGAGTTACAGATTTTGAAGATGAATACAACAGTAACAGTAGCCTAAAGATTTAACAAAAAACGCCTCTAGAGTGATTTAAATAGATCTATGTAATACAATTGAAATGTGAAGCTCTAGCCATCTCTGGCAACATACAATCTAAAAGCTGAAAAGACTCAGCAAGGTTTCTTAATGTGCCTTATTTGTAATGTGGCACTGCAAAAAACATTGCTACTGAACTATTTGTGGTTTGTCTGTATGCCTTTGTATCTGTTGTACTCAATAGAATTCTCTGGATTCAGAGATTTTTTTCACCCCAGTCATTCCAATTCTGAATTGTTACCCCACATCACAGTATCTCACTTGTCTTCCTTGAAAGCCGTGGTCACTCGTGCCTACCACAAGGAAAGGAGAGAGCCCAACAAAAGCAGGGCCTGGCAGCAACATATACACCACAGCCACACTGTATAGAAGAGATGCTGTGGCAACCCAGCCAGATTAGATTTTGAGCCATGGTTTATTTGTGGTACTGTTTGTCTCTTCTTGAGTCACCACTATGTACGCTTACTAGCACGAATTATGTACCTAATATGTTATTTTTTGAATCTAAATTTCAATTAAAATGTGAGTTTTTGAAATGTAACAGGAGGGCGACTATCTTAATTCAAACATATTAGGTATGTTTAGCCAGATCAAGTTTTCTTTAATTGTAGCTATAATAGCATTTAAGAACCCAGCCCAGTGATTTTGTTAGTGTTTTAGTTTTCTGACTAACAATTACTGATCAAAAAGTATGTGATTTGAAATTGTACCTATGCATTATACAATACAGTTGCATTAAAGAAACTTTCTAATTAAATACACGTCTGACTTTTTTTTATTTTTATTTTGCAACTCAAGCACTGCAGCTCCTTTCTCATGAAAAGGTGGGGGGGGAGAGAGCCGGTAGGGAAAGTTTAAGACAAAACTGTGCCATCACAGAATTTTAAATGGCATTTGCCACAATGTGTATTACTTTTCACCTGCAACTTGACAAGCACTAAAGAGGTTGTCTGTTTATCTCTAAGTAAAATACATGGCAGAACCAGGAGGAAGGCTTGTTTAAGTTTAAAGAAAATGTCTCTCCTGGAGACATTCAAGGCCAGGCTGGACCAAGCTCTGAGCACCCTGATCTAGCTGTGGGTGTCCCTGTACCCTGCAGGGGAGAGGGGCTAGGTGACCTTTGAAGGTCCCTTCTAACTCCAAGGATTCTGTGACTCTAAAAGTTAGAATGGCCATTCTCTCTGATTGGTGCTGAGGTCCATTTACATTAATCGCATTTAATTAAGGCTTGTGACACTTTCTGAACTTCCAAGAAGTAGCTTGTGGTGCAAATCTGAGACATTTTCCTTTACTTTTAGGAATCTACAGTCTAAACACGAGGGGATAGTTGCGACTCAACACATTACTGCTATAAACACATTTATGGATTTCAAAACAGGTGTCGTATACACACACGCACCCTTATAAATCAGGTGTGCGTACCTAAGTTCAAAACCTGTTCCTCCAGTCTGCTGCCACTGCCACCTTAGGTTGGTATGCTGCAAAGAAACAAGTCAAGTTGATGAAGAACTTCACTAGTTAATGATGTATGCACGTGGAAGCATCTTCAAAAACTCACACCTGCTATCCTCTCCCAAAGTAATCCTGTCTGTATCTCAGAGCACTTTTCTCTGCATTGTGCGTTTGCAAACTGCAATGACACCACAGTGATCTAGGTTGACTAATTTTTCATTTTGTCCTTCAAGTAAAACCTGGAAATATCAGAGGAAGAAAACAGTGCCTAATAAATAAATAAAGGCAAGACAAAACAGTGACATGCAAGTGTCAATTCAGCTGAAATCAGGAAAACAAACAGTACCAAACCAATGCTGTTTTCAGCAACTTCATTTTACTTTCAGTAGTGTTTGAGAATTCACTTAATAGTCATAGAAT
Organism: Penelope pileata; assembly: GCA_013396635.1. Classification (NCBI taxonomy): domain Eukaryota; kingdom Metazoa; phylum Chordata; class Aves; order Galliformes; family Cracidae; genus Penelope; species Penelope pileata. Next base: position 112,603 of record WBMW01004369.1, read on the forward strand.
TTCATTCAGTAATGACAAAACATGTTTAGATTTTAGCCCTCTAACTTCATAGCACAAGTAAAGCAGGCTGCAAGTATCTACGAATGTTCTTCATAATAGCTGAGTAGGCTAATTCTGATTATCTTAACGTATTATTTCGATAGTGGACAACTTACTTTCCCGTTTCAGCATAATTAAAGCATTTATATACAGAATTACAAAAAACAAGTGTGATTTTTACATAGATCAGCCGCCCTTCGTGTCATCCTGAACTTCAAAAGAAAAAAACTACGTTGTCCAAAACTATACAGAGCAAAAATCCAGGAAAAAAGTCTCTTTTTATTCTGTGACACTGTGTTAATACAATAAATATACAAAACTTCTGAACAACTCAGACATGCAACAGAGGGACAGAAGAAGTGTGTTTGCAGAGAATTAGGACGCTTACCAGGATGGCAGAGCATTGTTAGTAATTTACAAAATATACAAACATCCCCAAGATAAATAAAACCAACTCCTAAATTACATACCAATGACTACTGACATTCCAGTGTTTAAACTTCATACTCTGTACTCAATTTGTCACAATACTACAAAATGACAACTTAAGTGGGCACCATACGCTGGTAACAGGTTAAAATCTCAATTTGGTAAAAAGTATTTTAACACACATCAGCCTTCTGTTGCCAAAGCTAAACTCAAACTTCTCCCTCTCTCTTGGACTGCACAGAGATTTCTGGTTTAACAACTCATGTGTACTTGTGCAGTTCAGATCTGTACATTCAACCCGGGACATTACAAATCAACGCCCAATATACACTGAACATTCTCATAGAACATTTAAACACCTGGCAAAAACTGCCTGCCAAATTCATGTTTTATTCCTAATGTTTTTTCCATAGTATATTCAGGTATGTATGTTATTATGCCTTCTTCAACTTAAATTTAATTGCAAGGATTATGTCCCTGGGATTCATATCCAAGAGATATCCAAGAGAACTGCTTAAATTTAGATTAAAAAATAATCCATTTTACAGTTCCTACATACAACACTCGAGTTAAATTTAAAAGATTTTGAAACGAACAGTCTTGATATACAGCTGGCTAGAAGTGTGGTGCCTGATCTCAACAGGAAATTGAGACTTGTCTGGAAAGCACTTAATAACATCCCACGCAAATTTAAGTTCAAAGCTAGCACATTCACCACTGTAAAATTTCATATCCCCATTACATAGAACATTAAATTGCTTTTATCTTTATGATGCAGAGAATACTTAGATGCTACTATATTCATTAACTTCAACATATGTGAAAATGCTACATTTATCCAAATTCAAGTTGGATTTAAAGAAGTTAGTAAAATAAAGGAGACTAATTGAGACTAATGCTAACGGTAATACTGATCAAGGGACTAAGTTAATAGCATTAAAAAGTAAAACCTTCATGTTGTTATAAATACACTGTAGTGAAAAAGATTTATATCTATGAGCATCTCCCTTATGAGGAAAGGCTGAGAGACCTGGGACTGTTCAGCCTGGAGGAGACTGACGGGCAATCTTACCAATGCTTCTAAGTACCTAATGGGTGGGAGACAAGTTGATGGGGCCAGGCTCTTTTTGATGGTGCCCAGTGACAGGACAAGGGGCAGTGGGCACAAAGTGGAACACAGGAAGTTCTGACCACAAGAGGAAAAAGTTCTTTACTGTGAGGGTGACAGAACACTGGAACAGGCTGCCCAGAGAGGTTGTGGATTCTCCTTCTCTGGAAATACTGAAAACCCACCTGGACACTTTCCTACGTGGGAACTGTAGGGAACCTACTTTAGCAGGGGGTTGGACTAGGTGATCTCCAGAGGTCCTTTCCAACCCTTACAGTTCTGTGATTCTGTGAAAGTCACTCCACATTTAGAGCATGGAGGGGCCTCAGACGCTTCTGGTTCCATCTTGCTAAAAGTGATTCACCTTAAGAGCTGAAAAGATTTCAGCTACAATAAAATAACACTACAGGTTGTGGGATGTTGTCCTTCCTGCTCTCATTTTCTAAAACAAAGTTTAAAAAAAACAGCCTAAATATTATGCATAAGACTCAGGAGTAAAACCAAGGAAATCCAAATAACTGTCAAGGACAAAAACATCACTTTATAACAAGCCCCGATGAAGCTCTAGAACTTTATGATGGTAAATCCCATTACTGACTTCACAGTTCTACAGCAACCGTTTAACCTTTCAGGCCTTCAGCTCAATGACTTAAATTAGTGAAAGATGAATACTTCTCACTTTTTCAACTCAAAATAGTTGGGAAGTTTTTATTTCCAGCTTAAATCAAATCACAGAGATGGCTGAGTTATGTTAAAATGAATTCAAGTATCTGTTAAACGCCATTGCTTAAAAAGATTGATTTTAGACAATGTTATTGTAAGAAAATTTAATACTGTGTATTTAGATTTTTGGACAAGCAGTAAACAGAGTGACTGACAAGGCTAGAGATTCAGTACCACCGTTAAACACAAACCTACACTAAAAAAAAATATAATAATCCCCAAAACAAAAATACCACTGCATGTCAAAGAAGGAAGTGAGACAAAAAACTAGTGTTCTAAACATCAATATTCGGTTCTTTTCCAGCAAAATTATTACCTCAAGAAAGGAATACTAAAACAAAAAACAAAACAGATAATCATTTAGGTCTGTGATTGTAACCATCAGCTTACTTCCTTAAACTGTACACTGCATTACACATTCTATTACAGAGAATGTTTATGCATCATTGTCATTTCTCACAGGTAGAAAATACTTCATGAAAATAGATACAAACAAATGCTATAAAGTGGTGCAGGTAAATTCTGGACCAAACCACTAGTTAAACATGATCAAATAACAGCATTCATGCAAACTTACAGATTTATATCAAAAGACCCTAAAAAAAAAGCGAAGATTTTATCAAATTCCTAATATATTTATTTGATCATTAAATACCGCAACTTCATTCTCAGGCCAATTGTTGAAATTATTTATCTCCCATAAAATATGGAGGGTTTTACCTTATAGATAGCAACACTTAAAAGAAGGGCAAAGAATTTATTTTCTAAATAAATAAATTTGTAATAGAACAAAACAAACATTCCCCATTTTCCCCATGCACAGCTGAAAAAGAGACAAACATGCTGTGTTTATTTCGTTCTAGGCTTTTAAGAAATATAATAAATGACTTGAAAATAAAGCATGATCAAAGAGAACCGCAATGACTTCTTGTATTCTCTACATCCGGTTACCCTTGAATGCATTCTGAGCGGCACTGGTCGCTGCTGTTGATGCGGCGTTGGCTGCAGCAGTTTGCACAGTTTTGTTGGACATCACTCCTGTTGCGAACTCTTGCTGTGCTTTCTCAAAGCTAGCACCAGTTGTGCGGTAGAGACCATGCACCTAGGAAAGCAGGAAAGCAGTGAAAATGTGCCGAACTTCCCATTTTCTGGTAGAGTAATAGCAAAGGCTCAACAAAAAGCAGAGCTGCATGGTAGAGAAATCTCGCTTGCTTATACGTTTGGAAGGACTTGGAAATGAGTCAGACCTTCTCCACATATCCTACAATTTTTGATTGCCCTCAAGTACACAAAGTTTGACTACACCAATTTCTGTAACTTGCAGTTTCAAAGGGGTCTCAAAAGTCTTTACTGTGTGTGATACCCACTGTCCGAAAAAATGTATTTGAATACACAAAATCCTTAGTATTACTAGAAACTGTAGCTTGCAAAAGCATCTTCTGTCTCATTTTGTCTACAATTTGGCACACTCGTTAAAATAAAACATGCATGTTAAAACAGGAAACAAAACCAAAAAAGTATTTTTGAATCCACCGTGGCAATAACATTCTGGCAATTTTTTTTTCTACATCAATCTTTACATGCACTTTAATTTCTGTAACGTACATGTTTAGAAGAACCTATTAAGCTAAGCTATTACTGACCATAGCATAAAATATCTTAATAATTCAGATATACACCTGCTATTGTGGTGACAACAGCTCTGCATAATAAGCAGCAGTATCAAACCATACAGCTTACAAACCCTTCAAACAATACAGATTACGATCTATGGCACAACAAAAAACAAATCTCGCGTAATCTCCGATTACCTGAGAATTAAAACTAGAACTCAATTTTTGATCCATATTCAATCAAGTCCTTAACTAGCTGACAAAATAAAGTTGTCAAATAGCACTACAAAGACATTTCCATCCACGTGCAGCAGACAAATTGGTGTTGTAACGTTTTGCTTTGTTAGAAAAAAGACTGTTTCTCATTCATGAAGATACATCGCATCATATCTGAGGATTCAGGCTTTTTGAAAGAATCCAGATGCATGTGGTAGAAAGACTAAAAAAATAAGAATGTTGTACCAAGCATTTTTCTTGTTTCTGTCTTCCTCCTGTACCCAAGTACTTATGCAGAAAAAAATATGGAGAAGGGACATCTCCAGGCTATGCTTAAAACTTCTAGCTTACTATATATAGGGCAGAAGAGTTTGAGTATGTAAGCATAACAGCAAGGTAGACAGAATTATTAGAATTATTAACATACCATCAGCAGAATTTTCACATTTAATCAAAACAACATTAAAAATTTACTAGTATGCTATTATCTAAACTTGGGCCTTCTGTGTGGAAATTCACAAAAAGTGACCAAGAAAAAAAAGCATCCGATCTTTCATGCTTTGCAATCATTAGCTGACAATAACATGTTAATGTTATTTTAAGGAGAAAAATAAAAATGCTTTTCTGAGGTGTCAGGCATCTCTGTCTTCTGTGGACTGGACTGATGAACCAACACAGTTCAGAATATTACAACTTCATACCTACAGCAACCTTAATGTTATGCATTCACCTTCCCTACTCTTTGTGAGCCTACCTCTCAACTTCTCTCATACAGAGCGCTGCCCTTCTCCACTTCAGTTTGCAGAAAATAATTACATCATAAAAATAGCTTATCATAACTATGACAGTTTAAGCAAGGAAGTACTACAGACGCAGTTGTTAGTATATACAGCAGACCCCCCAAAATATGATGTAATCCCCATTACTTTGGGACAGTATACTGCTCTCAAGCAGGAGAACAAAAAGAAAAGGGGATAAGTAACTTACCTTTTTAAACATAACTAATGAGATAACAGCAGACGCTGTGAAAAGTGCAGCTATGATTATCATCATAATGCCAACAGGAATACTCTTATTGAGACCAGTAAGAGATGAAATCCATCCACTGAAGGAAGAAAAAAAGACAAACTTTACTCAAGCAGCACTGGAACCATTCAACCATAGGTATCCACATACAGCCTCCAGGGTCTGATCAACTTCAAACAAGAGAAAATTACGAATTAGAACATTTCTGTATTATGGTAAAATTTTCGCGCTTAGTTTCGATCTTATGAACACAGTGAGCCTATATGAAAAACTTCAGTACAGATGATTACTCTAGAGCAGAGCTGAGAAGAAATAAAAGAGAAATTAGAGGTGCTCATCAATTTCTGTGGGCTTTTTTTGGTCATATATAATTTCAAACTCATTTAAGACTACATGACTTTGTGAAAAGGAAAATGTTGCTAAAAAGACAGCTTGAAACTTCTTTAAAGATAACACAAAAACATGTCATACACACAGCTTCTAGATGGGAGGATTCATTTAGCTGTCTCCAGACTGTGATGGTTTTTTGATTGGGGTTAATATGATAGTTTATTGAAGTAAGAAGGATTAACTAACAGAATAACTAACAGAAAAGTCAGATTAACTAATAGAAAACATCACTACGGCAGACTCTAAACTTTTTTTTTTTTTTTAAATTGAAACACCAACAGCAAAGTACAATACCAAAACTTTAACCACAAAAAGCAGGATGCCTTAAGGAAAATAAGACATCAAGATGAAAAAGAATTTTCCAATGAATAGAACAAAAAATTGCTGTATGATTCCAAAAACTTAAAATTTTCCTCTACCTGTTTCATACTGCTCTGATACCCCCTACGCTCACCGGACTCTACCACGAATCTCCAAAATTCAAACTGTAAATAGCTTCTGATGATCCCACTCTGCAAAGCATATGTGTAAGAACATTCCACATACTTGAAAAGTGCCCCCTCTAAAATTACTTTATTTTTTCATCTCAATCGAGGTATCTATGAGAAAGGAAAACACTGGATTTGAGAGCAAAAAACAACGAAAAGGGATTTTTCCTTGCACTCGAGTTCTAAAGCAATAGTATTTTGTCTGCTGTACAAATGTTTGGAGATTAGTAGCAAACTATCACTGATAGAGAGAAATATCATCACCCACATAAAGGACTCAGTCACAGCACTCCGTGCTACCTGTTGGCTACTACTACTAACCACACTCCTAGTTAACTATTTCGTCTAGGATTTTTTGCAGGAATGGAAACTGTGATTCCCAATAGCTTTTACATTGAACAGCTTAAATATGTTATATATTTAGAACTTCAAGGTTATAACTCGAAGTTTCAAATAAAAACATATATGTAGGCTGCCCTGAAAGTAATGCCTCCTATTTATTTCCATGGAAAGTACAACAGATATGAAGACCACAATAGCACTATTTGACAGATCCAATTCTCAACTACAAAACACTCTTTTTCAACACAGTCAGCACCATCAACTGTGCATTTCATCATGAACTAGAGCCTGCATGCCATGCTCCTAACAGTCTGCACCAGCGGAGGTGTCCCACTGTCACTGTCACTGCTGCTGAAATGCACCACCACCCCTCACTGTGCTCACAGCCACTGTTTGGGCTCCATCAGCGTTCAGCAAGCATCAATGAATGTCAGTGGGAGGCACTTTGTATGGAGGAATTCAGTTCCACACTTTTGCTTCACACACACTCCCATGTCAGCCGCCATTTGGTCAGGCTGCCCCTCTGCTGCCATCTGTCCCACGGCAACAACGTGGAACGGGATATTGGTGGGAAGGTTCAGCCTCTGCTGCCATGCCACCAACATCCGCCTCTGACGTCGTGGGCCAACATCATAAAACAGGGGGCACTGCTTTCAGAGCAGCCCTCGTAGTTAAAAGCAGCAAAAAGCAAAATCAACTATTACAGAATAGAGATCTGGCTCAGAGAAATGAGCTTTTCAAACAATATCTAAGAAAGACCATTATATTCACCCAAATACAATGTTGACTTGTTCTTCAAGATTTAGCTGTAAATTTCATTATCAAGTAGTAAGCATACTAAAATAATTACAAATAACTAAGAACACAAAATACACTAACAGCATACTCTTAGTTCAAAATTACTCTCATTTTCTCTAAATTTTCTTTATTTCTTTATTCTAAAAATAGAGCAGATACTACACACCATTAAAATAGAGGGCAAAGTATAAAAGTAGTTCAGAGTTGCTTACATTGAATAAAAAAAGTTTGATCAGCCTAATAACAGAACTACCTCACCCTCAGGATATATTTCACCATTTTTCCTTGTTAAGAGCACTCTAAAAACGCTTTTTTGACTGCCAAATATAACAGCTCAAGTGAAAACTTTTTTTTTTTTTGAAAAAAACAGACTATATTGCAGCTGTTATATAAAATGTTTGTCATATAGACAATACAATGCTACAGAAAACAGAATACTCACCAGTTTCCCCATCTCTGAAATCCTGCAGCTTGAAGTACATGCACAGCAAACTGACAGATATATACAAAGAAGAACACGAAGAACCTGAATGAACTGTCACTCCTGAAAGAGAGGGAAAAAAATTACAGTAGCCAGGAAATTAATGACTTTTCACAAATACCACTGTAACAATATAAAAAAAAAAATTTCTATTTACAAGTGTTTCTTCTTTAATACAGTATCTTTGCCTCCTGCAGAGATGCAGAGGTGAGAATAACAGCAAGACGCCACTTCTTTGCGTTTTATTCAGCACACAGCAGGGCCTCATAGACTAAACACAAAAGTTCTGCTACAGTGCATGAAGAAGTCTGAAATTTCTTACAGTACCAGCAGTACTGTAAGAAAATCTTTTACTTGCGAAAGGAAATAAAATATAATTTGAAATTATGGAAACATAATGGAGATCACAATACTGAAGCACTACTTGTTTAGAGCAAAATACACAAAATATGCTTGTTATTTCTATTACTAAAATGCCAGCTTGAGAAAGACCGAAAGTGTTAAAACCTCGTCCAAAAACAAAAAAAACCACCAAACACAAATGCACAAGTAAAACTTCACTACTAGATCTCAAAACTAATGATCGTGCGATATGTTTGCTCCCACAGTTCCAAATAAAGTAAAAGTCACATAGTTAAATCATTGAATAAGAACATGGAACCAGGTTTTGCCAGTAGTAGCACTTCTTGCAGAGGAAATTTTTTTCATTTCTATTTATTTAACATGTTCAGTTCAATAACTGTTTCCTCCAGTTGCTCAACAGAAAATGGAAGTTGAAAACACAAGTAACAGTTTTCCAAACAACCAATATTCGCTAAGAAAGGCTATGAATTTACTAGATCTGAAACTCAAAGATAATGTGACACTGAACTCCTCCAGAAAATCAGAAATAATAATTATTTATAAAGCAACACTATGTTAGATTTATAACCAGTCCAAATGCTGGCAAAAATTCTCTGCATTTTCAGTTGAACTCAATTTATACCCACATGGTAACACAAGCCATGAACAAAAGTTACAACTGGAAATGAAAAATGCTCAGCTCATTTTTAAGTCTTAACAACGTAAGAATTGTATCATATAAGGATACAAAACTCATACAGTCATAACCATGTAAGAATCAGTTCATAGTTTAAGTTGCATTTGCATAAGCTAACATGAAAAGATGCATGTTAACTATGCAATTCTTCAAAGGTGCATGGGCACAACAGTATCTCCCTCATTAGCAAAAAGAAACGTAATTTAGTCTAAAGGTTATGCTTAACTGCAAGTTACGCTATCAATCTTTGTCTAAAAAAAATTAGTGTATTTACACTGAGAATATCCTGATTCAATTAAATGTAAAAATCAGTTCATAAGAAATATTGTAAGAGTACAGCAATTTAAAATTTCCATGTTGATTTTCACAGAAAAAGTTCAATTTTGCCATTCTGTTTTTAAACACATATACATCTCAAGATTGTGAAGCCTACCAAATATAAATGAAAAAAATCTTGGAAAAATCTTGGAATTTCTCAATTAAATATTTGCTCTACCCATTCTTAGGAATCTTGGTCTACAGCAATTGCAGGCATTGCATGTCAACAATATAAAGTTAAGTGTAAGTTTTATTAAGTTCGTTTAGGAAGCCAAAACTTTAAGACACCCTTAACTGTACATCTGCTTGGGCACAAAGGTATAGAAATACAATGAGAATTTACTTAAAATTGTTATCAGTCCAATGAAAAAGTTAACTATTTCCTACAAATACTACGTCAATGGAAGAAACAGTCAACATTTTAGAGAATGTTACATGATAGGAATTCCTAACTACTACTGTTTATATTTCAAATACAGAAATTAAAACAAGTCGTATATTTGCCATGAATTTAATTAAATCACATTAAAGGACTGTCGTACTTACGAAAATTCTGGAAAGTCAATGCATTTCAACAGGTAAGATGTTTTTAAAACTACTATAAGTCATGATGAAATTGTTACCTGAAGGCTCCATAAAGTGGTCTGTACCAGCAGACAAAGGAGCACGGTGTAAAAAGCAAGAACCAGAGGATACTCAATCCAAAATCAACACCTCGTGTAGCATCAACGTAAAACCAGGCCAAACATCCAAAGATATTAAGAAACAGCGTCACTGTATGGACTATAAAAGCAAAAGTAAAATAAATATTAATTATATTTATATAAGAAATTAAGATAATACTCAAAAAAAGCATTTTTGAGCAAAATATAAACATGCTGACAAAAAACCAATATACTCTCTCTGCAATCATCTGATTTTTATAAAGTTTTCTAACTTTCAGGTAAAGGCAGTATTTCCAAGTGAAAGCACTGAATGAGAAAAATGAAGTATTATCAGGTATATGTTGAAGAGAACAAGCCATAAAAATAAATCATTTTCAAAATTGCTAGCGCTGCAGTAATTGATGCTGCTTATACTGTAGCTATTGAATACGGATATTTGCACTTTTTCAATAAGCTATTTACTTTCTTTTGCAGTCAGGCAAGAAAATAAATGCAGACCATCTGCCTTAATATTACAAGATATATCTACTGTTTTTATTTATTTTTTAAGAAATGCTTGTAATTGATGAAAAATACATTTAAAAGCTAGCACTAAATATGTTCTAATTTGAAAGGAACTTTTAAAATAATGTTTTAACGAAACACTGTCTGTCGTACATAAGAGTAAAGCAAAAAATCCTTATTCAAAAATTTATCCATAAACCAAAATCATGTTAGAGGTTAACCATTTCAACTAAGGGAAACACATTGGCATTATGACTTCACAGAATACTTAAAAATACTTAACTCTTGGGACAAAAAATGATGCAGCAGTAGTAAGAAACATTATACTAATGCTTGCATAATATCTGACACAGAAGTTTGTTCTGCCAAACACTTAAAACCTGAAGATGAATTTCTGTCTCTGTTCAGCAATACTCAATGATTCAGGAGAGATTCTGCTGGCTCAGAGTACAGTTTCTGTCCTAGTCCACCAGGATAAAGCGCAGTATTTATAAGCAAGAGTACACAAATAAATAATCAGTGCTGCAAGGAACCGCTTAAATCCAGAAAAACATTTTAATCATTCTGCTGGAAGGCAAAGTCAACAGAAGAAATGGTGAGTTTGTAAAGATTCTGAAAAAAGACTTTTCAAAGCTCTTTGCTTCCTTCCCTCTTAATTAGTGCTTTAAATACGCCCTGAATCAACTTAGTGGAAAAAATACATATATTTAATCAAAATGCCCACATCACTGCATGAAAAGTTCAAGGAACTCAAAACGTGTCGCTAACATGTGTCCCTCAGAGAAATCATCTTCCTTTCAGTCACCAGAAAACTTCATACTTTTGACTAAAGAATGTTTAATGTGGTTACATATTTTAGCACTGTTCCTATAGGTAAGCAAAGCAACTCACGTCAGAATTCTGAAATGTATGCATTATGACGTACAACAAACAATGCAAATATAAGTTTCTACTATACTCTGATAAACATGAAAATTTGGTATTGTTTTTCTTTTTTTTAGGCAATACTGGAAAACAAGGAGACCTCCTTGACTTCTAGAAGTATTTGCTACTAGAGGCATTTCTTTTGAGACCCAATACCCTCAGTAAGCCACCTAGATAAGCTTTGCCACTGCATGAATAGGCAGATGTTTCTAAGCTCAGCCTAACAGTTCTAAGAACCCTCTACCTCTTCAAAGTCAACTGTGAGGGCTGAAATGACCTACAGCTTTGGCAGAACTCTGCATTATGCAATGTCTATGACAACAACTTCAGGGAATGCAGAGAACTATACCAATACAGCATACAGCATGATCCAAGAAAGCCGTCTTCTAGATGAACTACTGAAATGCCTTTTTACCTTTGGGATTTAAAGTGAACAACTAGAAGGTACATTAGTTTAATGAATATTTAGCCTCAGCTTCATTTTTACTAGCATAGACATCTTTGTATAAGAGAAACCTACTTAGATACACATCCCGTGCCTTAATTAACTATATTTTATCATTCATTAACATTTGTAAACTCATTCTAGTTAAAGAACGCAAGTTGCACTGATGCTGTCTGTTTGGCATCTACATTGCGAGGATAATTTTGTAGTCACATCTGACACTGAATCGGAAATATCAGCTTTTTGTGGTAAGTTTCATTTGGATAATGTTTTATTGATGGCATTCTCAGGAAATCAAAGTTCTCATTGGGACATAAGACAAAAGAATTTTTATATAACCAAACGACTTGAACAGAATGAGATGTCTGTGGAGACTTCTGAAGCTACAAGTCAGCTTAAAATTTAGTTTAGACTTTTGTTCCTTGTCTGCTCTGCTCTTTTTGGGAAGGGGGGACACTGTCACACACACCTCACAAATGACAAATACTTGCTATAAGAAAAAACAGGCTTAGAACAGCATTAGTGTAATTCACTATTCATTTTGAAGATTTACTCTAACAGAAGGTTAGAAAAAGGAAGTCTTTTGATATACAGCTCACTGGCCAACCAACAAAACTCTTGGTTTTTCTCCTTCTAGAATGGGCCTATGACAAAAAACAGTCACCACACACCCTCAACAACAACAACAAAAAAACCATGAATGGATAATATCAAGCTGTTGCAAGAAAGGCAAGAATTGTCAACAGGATGCAGGAACATGAGCGCATACAAACAAAAGCTTGAAGTTTTTTTCTTCTCTATGCAGTACATTAAGACTTCAGCTAAAATATTGGGCCCAGCCCACACTGTCCAATTCTAGATGCTACACAATAGAAATGCCATAATAATATGGAATGGACCAAATATCTGTAAGATACCAACAGAACAATGAGAACTCTATAAACCATGACCTACAAAGAAAGGTTGAGTGAACTATGCCAATTAACTTGAAAGAAAATAACTGAAGGGGATAAACGTGTTTTGTAACAACAGTAGATGGTACAAATAAGATCAATCACAGCATGGGATAATTAAATTATATACTTGGAAACACCTTCTAATGATAAAGACAGAAACACTAGAACAGGCTTTTGGGGAGTTTATGAAGTGTCCACCCTCGGAGGTTATCAGGAAATGGCAAAACAAAACATCCACACAGTTGAATAAATACTATTGATTGTTATCCTTAGACAGCAGAACAGATGAGACAAAAGTATCCTAAATGGAAAAAATCATAAAAGTTGACACTTTAGAGTATATTTTCACCACCATCTGTAGTTTAAGTCATTTGTCTTTGAACACTTTGAAAAGTCTTATTCACAGAAAAAGGAAAAGTTCAAACTACATCAAATAACAAAGTCAAATGCCACAAAAGCTCTCCATTAAAGAGATTAAAGAGATTAAAGAGTTTCTCAGTTTTTAACATCAAATAAGACATTTTCCTTGAAAATTGGTACTGCTGTTTTTGCACGTGCTATTGAGCTGGGTGGAGAGTAACTGCAAAGCACAGGCTTTTGAGCAAAAAAAAATGTTTGGTGTCAGATAATGATTCAGAGACAGACATTTCATTTGTAACAGCATACAGAGATCTAAAAACTAGTGTCCACTGCCACAGAAACAGGAAAACTGTCATTCTATCTGCAAGCCATCAAAACAGCAACATAGACAGCACAGAAAACTCCCACTGGCAGCTGACAGAAAGCATTACTATTTAACTGCTATGGTTAAAAAACATGTGGGAGAACTCAACAAAAAGAGAAGGTTCTCTCCAGGAAAGAAAAAAAAGCTGTGCAAAGGGAAAACCACATAAAGATATCCAACGACTCCCACATCTGACAGAAGTAGAGAAAAAGATGGATGAATTCAGAGGAAGAAGGCTACAAGAAGATCTGTATTCTCATGAGATAAAATATGTATAGTTCTGAAACAGGTAAAAAAAAAAGTTTCTTCAGATACATAATGGCCAAAAAAAGGTATTGAAATTGTTACTACCCAAACCAACACAGACACACACATAAAAAGAGTGGTAAGGAATGTTGTCAGGGATGTCAAAAAAGGATAGGAAAACTAATCAACTTTACAAAGCACACAGGAGCCAGTACCAGATTTATCCAAATGCGATTATCTTCACAGACCCCTAGGACTTACAAGCCCTAGTAAATTCTGACAGAGGAAAGAGAATAGGAAGTACAGCACCAAGCAGAAATAAGTCAGTCTGCTATGACAATGAATGCCCCCACAGAGGAAGCGTAGCCACTTAAACGAAGTATGATCCAAACCATGTAGACACATTCCCGGGAAAGAGGTCACAAATACTGACTCAATAGCCAGACCTAAGGGGTACAGTTTTGTACTCAACCGTTTCTCTTTAGCCTGAAATAGATTATCTGTCTGTCTTTATTATGTTCGTTTCTTTTCTTCCTTCTTACCTAATACCTAATTCAGAGAGTATGAGATCTAAAGAAAGAAAAGAGCAAGAGGACTAAAAATCTCAGTTTACTTAGAAGAAAATCAGTCATCATGAGTGCAGAACGCAAATCTATTTTGAAATACTATAATGTCTTTGCTTCCTTCTCCTTCCTTTAAGGAGAAAGGAAATACAGTATTAATATTCCAATTCTTACTGCCCAACTGGTGTTTGATATCTACAGCACTTCTAAAACTCAGTTCTGAAAGTGGCCACAATTACTATCTTAAAATTTTTGAGCCCTTAATCTTAGACTTGACATAAATCTTTAATGCTTGTCAGATTTTTGAGAATGACTAATCATACATTCTACAAGGGATGTTAGTTACTTAAAGATTAATGACCAACTCAGCAATGAAAATAGAACGCCATGGATGAGGTAGAACTGACTTGACTTAATGCTCATTACTCACTCCGTGTTTCAAATACATAATTCAATCATAATAACAGGATTACTGGGTTATCAGGTAAAATTATGCATGTTTCCTAAATCTAAAGCCTGGAAAAAAATACAGAAATGTTTGGAAATTCACGTCCCCTTATTATTGTAAAAAAATTATTAATGATAACAAAGCACAAAAATCTTTGGAATTTTCTCACTCAGAGAGAACTCTTAACACACTGGACAAGACAGAGGGAACAAGTATGTCATTTGCACATTTGGTTTGTTCGGCATTTCTCCAATCAAAACCCATCACTTGAATGAGGGCAAAACTAACCCCACGAAGATTGTTCAGAGTATGCTTCATGCAAAAAAGGGAAGGTGTAACATGGACTGTTCTTCAGCTTCACGCTATCTTTTTAACTACAATGATACTAAGTCCATATTGTAAACTAAAACTACAGTAAACTAAAACTATGTATACTAAGGCAAATGGATATTACCCTTTTTAACTCATGAGTCCATTAACACCGATTGTGACCTGTACTTCTTGATGTGTAAGTTGATTTTAAAAACAGTAAAATTATTTCTGAAGTGATGAATGGTAAAATATTGTTTTACAATAACAATATTTAAAACAGAATAATACAACATACTACGAAAAACTGCATTAGGGTAATTCTTACCCCTTTTTTGCTCAAGGAAGTTTATATGAAATAATTCTGTGCTTCCAAAGTGAAAACTAACATACAAAAATATTTCACTTAAATATTTAACTCATAGACAGATGTTGCAATAGCTGAAGCAGGAGGCATGTATCAAGTCTGAATTAGCAATTTGTTTTTTCTTTTAATAAAATACTTACACATCCACAGATAGTACATAATCTTTACTGTCTTCTGGAATTCTACAGGAATGTCTACAGAAAAGTCCTGATAGAAACATGGACCCACTGGAAAATTCTCAGGAAGAGGCGGCCAGTTATTTTTTCTACCTGCAAATCAAAAAGAAAAAAAAGTTTTATAATACAATTTTAATCTTTGTATACTAGGTAAGAGATATTATGGACGACTTGGGCTACTGAAACCCAAGAGTTTTATCACCAATCCTCACACAAATCTCAGATATAAAATACGGTGAAATGCAGACACACCATGGAAAATACAATTTTTTATCTATTGTATCTATGTAAAGGACTAAACAAGCATGCGATAGCTCCTCAAGTAACAAGAGAAACCTGAAAAAAAAAGTTAAATTTGGGCAGAAAAATGTTCAGGGTTCCTTAACTTTTAAATGCACATTTTCCCAAGACCCACCACACTCACATACCCATTTTGTTGAACACAAAGAATACGGACAGAAAAGCAGTCTTAGTTCTCACAATCCTCATATTTTTATCATCTGGGTATCTCTTACACTTTGAACTAGTTCCCAACACGGTTTATAGCCAAAGCATTGCTTCTAAGCCCATAAACACGGAAAAAAGCACCTATTAAAAGACTCTCAACCACAATACAAAAAGATTCCCCTACAGCACCAATCAGACTTTATATAAAGTTTTCGGATAGAGTGAAGACACAACAGAGACAACACAGTATCATACACCTTGGATTCCTGCATGCTGATCTTCTCACAAGCTGGGGTATATGTTCTGCCATACACAGACTCAGAGATCCAGGTGAGATAACTCTAACAAACCTTCAGCATAGCATTTCATATCCTGTATACAACTTATATATTAATCACAATATTCCAGAAGGGGAACTGAACTACAGACTAACCTAAAGGTATCTTTATTTGAAATTCTGAAAAGGTTTTGCTTGCAACATCTATCCTCAATCATAACTTCACTGTTTTTCAGCTGATAAGAACAAAAAAATAGCAAATCTTACATACTTGTATTATCAAATTATTTCTTTCCTCACTCAAGATAAGATGAAGTTGACAGTTCTGTCCAAAAAGATCCAGAACAGTGAGGATCTGCTCAACATTCTATCTCTTTCACTGAAGATTTTTCACCTAGCCTTTTAGAGCCAAGGATTTAAAGAGGGAACATACCGAAGGTAATCAATTAATATGCTCATCCCTGTTAAAAACTACTTTGGAATTTCTTCTATGAAAAATATTGGTAACAGTTAAAATCTTTATTCTGCAGCATACAGTTATTTATCTCAGGATTCTAAGTTTCAAGTCAGAGTAATAGAAAAATTTAATTTTCTTAACATAATTCAAGTTATTAAGAATACTGTTTGATGTGCTTTTCCACATCAGTGGCACAGGTTTCCATTTTCAGCTAAGTCTGAAAAACAGCCTGGTGATTTACTCAGTTATTACGCAATCTGGAATTGTACCACTCTATATTTCTATTTTCAAAGGAGCCAAAAAAAAAAAAAAACCCTCAGGAAATTAAGTGGAAATACAACAGTCAGAATTCTAGATACAAGTGAAAGGACCAGACAAAATCAGCCTTGCACACAGTGTTGTGGGATCTTTTTCTAATTTCATCTGAAGTTACTCTTTTTGAAAAGGAATATTCACACAATGTGTGTGAATGCTGGCACAGTATCTTCAGTTACATCTTTTGTTAAGAGGATATACATCTCCTCATTTGTGAAACTGCAGTATGAAAACTGATGGTATTACACAGCACAGTTAAAATTTGTGGCAAAATGAGATGCTGATCTTGATTATGGATTCTCAAGTGTAATATCAAAAATTAATACCAGACACACTCTTTCTGCTATTTGCATAGAATATTATGACTAACATAGTAAAAGATAAGAAAATGCTACAAAACAGGAAAATCCTACAGTTATAAATAATGACAGAAGAGAAATCAAAGACAAGCTACTTATGAATTTAGTTCTTCTCAAAATACTCTGTTTCTGTTCAATAGAATTGTTTGGATATTAATCTAGAATAAAAATAACTGATAGTTGAGACTAATACGTAACAAAGGCCACATTTAAAACTACTGCTGTGAAAATCAGCACTGGAAAAGCCAGTTTTTACTGACTGTATGCACTGTTCCAAAGGAGAATTTTCTTTTCCTGAAGAGAACACAAAAACCCTTTCTGACCTATTTTACGATGTCACTGTGAAAGTAAAACAGTTTCTAAGAAAAAGTTACATTCTGCAACTAAGAAAAAAATTTCATGCATACCCCCCTGCTGATTGAGGCTCTGCATTTCCCTTTCTCTGCGATCCAGTTCAGCTGCCTTTCTTTCCAATTCTTCTTGACGCTTTAGCAGCTCTGCCTGGGCCAAGGCATGCTCCTGAACAAAACAGGCATCATTAGGTATCGATAAAAATATAAACAAAAATAAATACCTCGTATAAGTAAGCATTTCCAGTTACGGATGAAGTCTTGTATTGCATGAAGTCATTCAATAACTGATTACTCAAAGGCAGTATTAACTTTCACAAATCAGTAGGAAAACAATGCTTACTATAAAAGACTGATCCAGAAGCATGTTACATAATTATAGTTAAAAGGAATCTCATGTCTGGAAGATAAAGACAAACCTTTGCAATTTGTGTGTAAGCAGGTGGTTCTTCTGTTGGTTTCATTATTGCTGGCTGAGTACTGGGTGCATTAGGCATTTTCACATTTCCTGGAGGAGCCTAAGAATACGAGAGACAATTATAGAGAAACAGTCCCCTATTCTAATAAACATCTTTTCATTAAGTCTCTAAGAACTAATTCAATTGTTTTACAAGAAGTGTTACTGATTACCTGAAAATCTGATATGCTGTCTGCAATATTTATTACCTTTAGGAAAAAAGACAAATACCTTCTATGGTGCAATGTTCTGCTTGGTTGTATTTAAACTGTGCTACTTGCCAAAAACACATATGGAATTTCACGGAACACTAGAAAGTAAATAAAATTTTAATTTTGTTCAGACATGGATGTGGGGAAGGAAAGTTATTAAAAGAACTGCAGGATTTAACAGTGATCTCATATTCTCAAACATAGCGTTTTCCAGAACTTTCTATTTAACAAAAGCTCAAATCACCTGATTAACTAGAGAAGAGAAGCACTGTATTAAATTTTCAAATTCAGGACCCATTATCTATTGTTCAACTATTCCAACAGTATTTGCTATCGCATCTAGTTTCAGGTACCAGTATTTCAAGTACTGGCCATTACCCATTAAAAAAAAAAAAAGTTTACAAGAAATTTTTGGATGATCAGGGTTGAATTTTTTTGTTAACAATTGTTTCTTCTTCTGCTTACTCCATTTTATCATCTCCTCTGACCTTCTCCACATTTCTTTAATGTGAAACAATGCCTATCAATCAAAGAAATAACTATTGCCTAGGTTGAAGTTATCAACTGAATTTAATGAAAATACAGCCCTACTATGATGCATTTTAATTCCTAAATACACCTGGGGGGAAAAGTCCAGTTCACATCTCTCTTCACACAAAGCGTGCAACACGAATGACACCCCGTTCTGTGATCTTTAAGACAAAGAACTGTTTGCTCATATTAAGACCAAAATCAAAACAAAAATATAGCTAGAAGTGTGATGTTTAAAATACAAAATACTTGAAGCAGAAATCAACTAAATACCACTAATGGGACAAGTCATAATCTGGCCCATCTTACATATACTTTTTCCAACCATCTCTTGAAATACACTTCAATACATTGAGAAGAAAACATCTTGACTTGGGAAACTGCGCCTACACATGTAATACTACAGTGTCTCTCTGCAATGTCAGCTGTTCCTGGCACTTCAAAACCATATTTCTACTTTATACATCAGCTTCTAACAAAACCAGGAGATATGAGAGAGGTAAGATACGAGAGAGGTCTCACTTTTCAGAAACAGTCAGTGATTTAAGCTGTTCATCCACAGAAAGGAGACTCACTGTTTTAGGGTGTAGACAGTCAAAACTGGTTAGAGATTGCTACACAGCTATTCCTTATGTTGGAGCATTCTGCAACAAGAAAACAAGGGCTTCTATATGAGAACTCCTATAGAAACCAGACAACTATCAAGAGTTTTATCCTCTACTTCAAACACAAGATACTCACAAACCCTGCACCAGAGTAGCAAAATGCTACAAAAACTCTATACATTATGTACTGTATGCCAAGGCAATGCTAAAGAAGCCAAAAAAAAAAAAAAAGAAAAAGTCTGGTTATTGTAGCTCTGCCGCTGAAGAATGAAGCTGAAACAATGGCTTTGAAAGCATAGCTGATAAGCAGCTGTCTTCTACACTAACCACTAGGCTAGCACAACCACCTAGAGTCTCCATTAAGGATTCCAGCAGCCTTTCACAGACACCTGTAATAGCGTTTGAAGGTGGACTGGCAGACTGAAAATATTTGAACAATGAATTCAAAGATGTTTATCCTTCAAAGACACTTTGTCCAAACATCCTACAGTGCTGCTTATGACTGGAACGCACATATATGCTTATAAATAAAGGAGCTGGTCATAACACTCGCTTGAGATGCATAGGCTCCACTGTATGCTTGCTACCCATCTGTACAGCCATTTGCTGTACACTATGCATGCAATGACAATTGTGACGAAGGTCCAGTTCCTAGGTAAGGGCCTGTGCTCCCCAGAAGAGATGAGAATAAAACAGGAATTTGGAGCTGGGGCTATGCATCCTGGAATCCTACGGAAGTCAAGAGGGGCTGGTGGAGTTAATGTGGGATATTCTAACAGGAACCACATCCAGCAGTCTCAGAGTGGGGACTTCTCTGGGACTCTCCCTGCTTCTGGGAATTTCCCACTGCTGGAGCCCAGCACACCTTGACATCCTGAGGGTTCTCTGTCCTAAGCTGATGAACACTGCTCTCCACTTTCTATGTTTGAATTGTAGCAAGGTTGAAAGCATACCAAGATCCACAGAAATACACACCCATGCTGAGGACACTAACGTGGCCAGCTAGCTAGCCACAGGCAGGGCACTGACCACCTTAAACAACATCCCCACAGAACACTGTCAGAACTCAGATAACATAGGTACACACGACCATGTGCCGTTCCTCCTCTTTCAGAAGACAGAGCAGCTTGACACCACAGCCACACAGACCATTGCTATCTGGGGTATGGCTACAGCTACCGGCACCTAGTTCACTCACTCTCGTCTCCCGAGTTGTTGGTGCCCAGACCTTTCAGCACAGAGAGGGTGAAATTTACAGAAAATAGTTAGAGGGGATTTTAAAAAAGCTGTTGCGATTACATACATGGTTCTGCCAGATGAGTATACTCACAGACTGTCCCTGTCTGATGAGAATGCAAGAAAGAAAACAACAAAAAAAAAAGCCCTCCAAGCCACCTATGTTCAGATATTTTTCCCTTCGCTTGGCCAATAAAGAACTTGAGCCTTCTTGAATTCTGTGAAGCGCTTTTCTCAGAAGTGAGTATGACAGCTGCCACTTTTCCTTCCTCTAATACAAGGCCAACAGAGGTACATTCCAGTTCATGCTTTAGCAATTTTCTATTTCAGTTTCCTTGACACCCTGCTGAATACTACCTTGTTCTAGCAATTTATTGCTTCTCCAAAGCCTATTTTATTGAGAACTCAAGTTTAAGACATTTCCCTTGTTTTATTACTTGTAAGAAATTATTCATCTAGCTTTTTCCTACATCATTAACTTCTATTAGTATTCTTACAACCTTAAATATGGTGGAAGCTTCCTCATTCCAGGAAAGAAAAGTTTCTGAAGTTGTTCTACAACTGCTTTCCCTTAGAGCTTTGAGCTTGCCTTACAGCTTCATGCTTGCTTGCCAGAGTTTAAGCTCATAAATTTTCTTTAGAAGTAACTTCCATGTTTTCAAATGCTGTTTAACCCCAGGAGCACACTTGATACATGCTTTTTGTTTAAATCAAAAGTAGCAAAAAGGCAGCATGATTAGTCTCTTCTTAGGTGGCATATAAATGGCTACTGACTCTCCTAAGCTGTTATTTTCAAGTTGTAGTAGGTACATCTACCCCATAAATGAATGTTCTTGTACTCTTATTATTATCAGTTGCTGCAGCTGGAGCACAGTGTAAGAAAAAGTAGAGAGAAGAGTTTCCAAGAGAGTCAGAGGTGTTAAGGAAAGTATAAGAAAAATCACTTATCTTCCTCAAGAACAGCAGTTTGTTTTCACAGTTTGTATCACTCAAGGTTTTCTACTAGATTGTTCTACAGTAAGGTTTCCAAGAGAAGTCACATACTGGCCACCACCTTCACAGGCTACAGATAGTTATATTAATATTTCTTTGCTAAGCACAGAAATAACAGTGTACATTTTTGTACACCATAGTATCTTTGTAAATTACTCATCGCAATTTGCATACAGGGAAATGAACTGTAATTACTCCAATCTATCCATAATGGTGGAAGTTCAGTATTGCTTTAAAGTGTTTATTTTTCTAGTTTATTATTCAAAGACTAATTCCACACACTATCATCACAGGCATTATAATCTTCTACAGATTAATGGAGAAAGCAGGGAAACTGAGGTGATCATCCCTCTCCACTCTGCCCTCGTGAGGCCCCATCTGCAGTACTGCGTCCAGGTCTGGGGCCCCCACTACAGGAAAGACGTGGAGCTGTCAGACAGGGTTCAGAGGAGAACACGAAGATGATCAGAGGGCTGGAGCACCTCCACTACAAAGGCAGGCTGAGGGAGCTGGGCTTGCTCAGCATGGAGGTGAGAAGGCCGAGGGGGGACCTCATTGAGGCCTTCCAGTATTTCAAGGGAGATTATAAACAGGAGGGGAACCAACTTTTTACAAGGGTAGATAGTGATGGGGCAAGGGGGAATGGTTTTAAGTTGAAGGAGAGAAGGTTCAGATTGGATGTCAGGGGGAAGTTCTTTACCGAGAGGGTGGTGAGGGGTTGGCACAGGCTGCCCAGAGAGGTTGTGGATGCCCCAACCCTGGAGGTGTTCAAGACCAGGTTGAATAGGGCCCTGGACAAACGTTTAGTGCAATAATATTTTATCAGAAACCTATTAACTTCTTCATAAAACCACAAATAATTTATTTTGTCCCATAAATATATCTAATATTAAATATAAATATCTCCTAATATTCAGCAACCACTGGAGAAACAGAAGTTCAACAAAGTACATACAGAGCAAGCAAATAAGTAGTCAGAACAGAGATGAGGCACACTAAGCCTTAATGCAAACAGGGTACTCAAAAGCGTGCTGCTTCCTACGTGTATCTGAAACATCCTGAGAAGTCAAAGAGGCAATCCTTTATTAGCTAGTAGACAAAGCAGTAAGGCAGAGAGTTCTTTATGCAGTTATTAAAAAGGCAACGCAAAGCAAAATTCCACAAACTCATTTTGCATTACTTTCCAAATACAGACTAAGCACAAGTTTGCTCTAATTGCCATCTCTTAAATTAGCCCAATTAAGAACTAACCTAACTTCATCAAAAACATCCAAATCTGTGATTCTGTGAAAACAAAATTCCAATAAAAATCCTTTTTAGAGCATTAGCTTGCTCTAAGAACAGTAAGTTCTTTACAGTCTCATGCGGTGAAGTATTCACAAGTTGTTGCATTGAAAAATGGTCTAAAATGGAAAAGCACAGTGAAGATATTCTCATGAGTTACCACCTTCTCATCAGACCCCACCTGCAGTACTGCGTTCACCTCTGGGGCCCCCCAAAATAAGCACATGGACTGTTACGAGCGGGTCCAGTGTAGGGCTACAAGGACAGTGAGAGGGCTGGAACACCTCTCCTATGAAGACAGGCTCAGAGAGCTGGGGTTGCTCTGCCTGGAGAACGGAGGGCTTTGGGGAGACCTCACTGCAGCCTTCCAGCACCCAACGGGGGCCTACAGGAAAGATGCGGAGAAACTCTCTAGAAGGGAGCATAGTGATAGGACAAAAGAGAATGGCTTTAAACTAAAAAAGCAGATTTAGGTTAGATGTTAGGAAGAAATTCAAACCATTCTGTGATACTGTAGTTCAAGAAGTCTAAGATTTGAAGTATTTTTGAGCCATTGTAGAAATCAATAGCTCAGATGTAAGTTTTTTTTATACAGCTGGCAAAGGGGGGGCAGGTTTAACACAGACAAAACAACCATACATAGCAAATGTAAATCTTACTAAGGGAATATTGTTATCATGCCATCCAATCAGTTAGTCATAGCAGTAACTGACTTGCTATTAAGAACCAAGATCAAATGTCTAAGCTCACCTCAAATATTTTAGCAGAGAAAAAGGTGCAAGTGACACGCTTTGTCAATAGCTATCAAAATCCTGAAACTATTAAACTAGGTAATTACAGGAACTAATTTTGCAAAGTGATGGAAATGCTGTAACACTGCTGAGATACCTAAGTACTAAATAAGCAGAACAGCATACCACCTGTATAACTTTTTTCCTGTATTCTTTTGACTTTTATTAAAATAGTATTTCCGGGAAGAAAAATGCTGAGGCAGCTTTGAAAGAAATGCCAGATTCACTCACTGGTTATCAGGTAACTAACTAACTACTCACTGTAAGAACTGCCAAGCACTGGAACGCGTTGCCCAGCGATGTGGTAGGATCTCCATCCTTGAATACGTTAAAACTCAGCAGAACAAGATGCTGAGCAATGTGATATACTGATTCATTTGGAATAAAGAGTTAAAAAAGATGACCTCCAGAGTTCTCTCGCAGCCTGTGACACGGCACGCACTTTTTCACACTGGTCCAAGTACTATTAGGGATTTAGACAGGGAAGAGATACCTGACTAACTTACAGCCTGGATGAGCTTGAGAAGGCATTAGCAAAAAGACAGTCAGAAATTGCCTTTTGTAAGGGTGTAAAATTAATTATTCAGACTTGTACTGCAAGGACTGCACCAACGTCTGGTCATCACTGGATACTATCATAACTTAACATCACATCCTGCTCCAAAAGCAGTGCCTCCTATTTTCTGATGCTGGCCCGCGATGTCAGAGGTGGATGTTGGTGGCATGGCAGCAGAGGCTGAACCTTCCCACCAATATCCCATTCCATGTTGTTGCCGTGTGACAGATGGCAGCAGAGGGGCAGCCTGACCAAATGGCGTCTGACATGGGAGTGCGGATGGAGCAAAGGGGTGGAACTGAATTCCTCCATGCAGAAACAATGGCACCCACTGACATTCACTGAGACTTGCTGAATGTTGATGGAGGCCCAACAGTGGCTGTGAGCACAGTGAGGCGGTGGTGGTGCGTTTCTGCAGTGACGACAGCAACAGTGGGGCACCTCTGCTGGTACAGACTGTTATGAGCGTGGCATGCAGGCTCCTGCTTATCGCTGGTGAAAATGCACAGCTAATGGTGGTGACTGCTGAAAAATAGTGCTTCATAGCTGAGAATTGGCTCTATCAAATAGTGTTATTGTGCTCTTTGTATCTATTCTTCTTTCTATGGAAACAAACAAGAGGCTTCACTCTCAGAGCAACCTATGTACAACGTTGCAACAGGTGTCTATGGGAACTGAGTTGTACATTTTTACAGAGATCTTACATCACAGATCCATGGTCTTTGACCCTCGCAGACAAACACTACAAGGTACTTATATCCTGCAATTCAACCAGCCTCACTATTTTGAAAAGCACCCCTTTTTGTCCCTATTTCTTTCTGGCATTTCTTCAATAGGTCTTTTTATTTCAATGCTTTGCTATCAAAGCTCTAATTTTGCAAGACAACAAATTAATATAACCCTCCTTGCAGGGAACAGGCTGGCAAGAGAAGAATGCTCAGAAGAGCTTATCTTGAATACATCTCCCCATAGATGTGAAGTAGTGCATTTTCCAGTGGGGCAAAGAAAAACAAAATAAAAACTTCCAGAAGAAGTCAGGTGCAACTAACTGATTAATCTGTTTTTATGTGAACAGTTCACTGCTGGGACGCAAAGCAGAAGAGGCAGAGCTATCCAGGAATTTACTGAACATGTGCCTGTAATTAAAAATAATAAGATCAAAATTGAAAAATAATTCTAATTAATTTTCAGACTTTTAGTAAATCCATTTGAAAGTGTATGTTGTATGCATGATTGTGTCCATACATGTTACAAATACACGGCATATATAGACACACAAAGCAGAGGTTCAACATGCAATAGCAAAGCTTGCAGAAGCAAAAGATTAAAAGCCTTTTTTAACACTAATTTCATTAAATGATGAAACAGCAGTAATAATTGTCTAATCTTGTCTGTTCTTTGTTGATTTCAGAAACATGACACAAAGTCGTCTCCATGGTGACTGCTAGAGACTGAAGGTGCAGGCAATGACATTTATGGTGACATTTAGACCACTCACTGAAAACTGTTTGGATTAACGATCAGAAATAAGACAGGACACGAAATCTGATAGGAAAACAAACAACAAGAAAGACTCCAGATCTCTCATGTCAAATATCAAGCTGGTACCACTAGAGTTAAAATTTCCTATGCACATCCACTTTCCTCATCATCTCTAACATGATATTTTCCTAGGAAATTTCCTACTGCAGATGCAAAGGATGTACATTGACAAACAGAATTGCATTCAAATACTGAGGAGAAAGTTAGAAATTTTATTAAAAATATTGGGAAAAAAAAGTTAAAAATCTTTTTCCTGCCCTACTGAAAATCACAAAAGAATTGATAAAAAGCATCTCCCTTGGCATGTGGAGAACACAACTGGAAAAAAAAAAATCACAGTCAAGATACAGAATTTTAGGTCACTTTCTCACAGGAAAAAAAAAAAATCCCTATACCCATATGGATCTGCAATGAAGAAATGTGCTAATTCCTGCAAATGTATACACACATCAGCATGGCATAAATACTTAGATATTCAGCAACCACACAATCCAGGAAGAAGAAGGGGAGTATCATGAGGAGCGTTCAAACTCAGGTTGGATGGGCCCTGGGGAGCCTGATCTAGTTGTTGGCAACCCTTCCCACAGCAAGGGACTGGATCTGGGTGAGCTTCAAGGTCCCTTCCAACGTAAGCCATTCTATGATTCTATGATCTAAAGGTTTGATTATTACTCCACTCTTAACTGAATATATACTTCACTAAAGAGCCTCGCACAAGAAAACTTGCAAAAGCTCCTCCACTTTTTCCTCTGCAGAAAGAGAGCTGTTCATTCAACACAGTTCCTATGACTTTGGTAACATCTCAGATTATTGTATTATCACACATATTCACTAGATTTGAACAGTGACTTCAAGATTTCTCTCCATACTTTTAATTTTTTTCCTTCAAGAGTGACAACTGTAACAATCCATTAAAATCTTAGACATGTACAGCTGACTGTCAGAAGTCAGATTACAGATACTTCAGTTTTCCAGAGCCACATGTTGAAATACTTAAGTAATAAAAAAGAGCATCTCTAGATTTTTGTTTTTTACAGAACAAGACCTACTGTCTTTATGACTTATGGTCTGTACAAAGCAATTTTGAAAGTCTTCAGGCTAAGAAAACCTGTATGAAATTCATGACGCTGTAAGTCAGGAGAATAAAAAACCTCCGCTTATTTAATATTACTGCTTGTTGTAAATACATTGCATTTAAGAGCTGATTCAAGACATGCTTGGAAAAAGGGTGCTTTCAGTCTAGCACTGTAATGCTATAAGCAGCCTTGCCACTGTATTGCAAAGACTTAAATACCAACATCTCTTGTCAGCACTTCCACTGCCACAGGAAATATAAGCCAAAATTCGATTTGAATGCTGGAAGTTATAATGACAGATAGCAATCATCCATATATTATGCAGCTTTGGCACAAGATCTTCACTGCCAAAAGTAATCACTGAGAAATGTTACAACACCAAATTTCTTATTTCCTGTACTTTTTCCTCAAGAGTGAAAACAATTTAAAAACGACAAAAATTAGAGGCAATGTTGTGTTTCTCAGAAATAAATTACACCCTTTATTACAGCAAAGCTATTCATAGCCTGTGGATTGCTACTTAAATTCAATGTTTTTCTTACTCTGAACAGCATTTAAAGTGAAATGGAAATGGAATTGTCTTGGGCCACATGTAAAATATAATACAGTTAATGTGCACAAGCAACAAAACATTTTTTTATATATATTTTTAATACTTTTATTACAACAAAAAAAAAAAAAAAGAGAGCAACAAAAACAATATTTGGGATATTTGGCCTTGTTTTTCGTGAAACTAATGCACCAGTCTGGTTGGATTGCAGTGATCCCAATTCTTAGTGAGTTCTGAAGGGGTTTGTCAGATTTTTAATGAAATTTTATTTTGCTGCACTTAATCATTGAAAATATTTGTTCACAAATGTACGTACTGCCAAAAAGTGATGACATGAATAAGGCATGATTGTGAAGTCACAACCGAAGCCAAAGCAACCAATACATATCGTTCAAATATTTTGGGAGCTGTATGTCCTTACAGATCTTTCATTACCTCTAGCTAGCCCTTCACATATTTTACATAACCAGTTCCAACTTCTGAAAACAATATCCCACAAACCTTACCTAAAAAGTTCAACAGCATACTTAAGAAATAAATATGCTTACTGTTCTTGAATCAGAGAATGGATTGTACTCATCTAGTCCTGGGGGAACATTCCTTGTCACTTGTGTAACCGAAGGATCCTAGAAGACAAAATAATTCTGTAAATGCATGGACATATATATAAGCAGCACTTATATCGTTACATCATAATACAATTCAGCTTGTGTTTCAACCTAAAAAAGTTTTGTTTTCGCTAAAAAAGCTGGTAAATATCCACCTCTTCCTCTGAACTTGAAGTGACATCATTCCATCCTGAGCCTCTCATGAATCTAGATTAACACAAACTCCTGCCATGTATTTGATTCATAAGGAAAGAAGTTCTCAACAGAGAAGGGAAGAAAACTGTGTGCTGGTATTTTGATTGCTGGTCTGCACAACTATACACTCAAAGACCACAACAGAAGAAAAAGCTGGCTTTAACTTTGGAGATTCCCTGCCCAGAAGGCCCTACAGAACCTTCAGGAATAGGAAGAGCACTTCAGAAAAATAAAGTTGAGAAAACAACATTCCACAATGCCAAAAGCACCTTTTCTTCCCCTTCCACCTCAGCTGCGAAAATTAAGAAAAAGGCATAATTTTTTCCTCCACTGAACTACACATTAAGGAACACTGTTTAATGTTCAGCTTGAGAAATCAACTTCAGGAGATAAACAAGTCTCAAGTAAAGGCAGGTGGGCTTGCTTCTGTAGAGGTGCCCACTTAAAGAGACCAGACTAACTTCATATAAGTAAAAATTGTACTGACTCCAGTGGTGCCTGGTTCCACATGCGCCATTTTTGTGGTTTAAAGTTTTTATATCTTAAGAAAATAAGAATGGATGAAAGAAGGTGGTTTTTTTTGTTTTGTTTTTAAATTTAAGAAATTAATTAGTCTTCACAGTTAGTTACAGTTTTGTTTACACAAATGCACAAAATAAGCTTACAATATTTCATATGTACAGCAAATGTCAGAAATTGCTGTAGATATACTACTACTATTTTATGTGCAGATAAACATTTTCTTGATTTCAGTCTAGTTAAAGATTAGAAAAACTGAAGTTGATTAAGACTGGGAAGATGATAAGTATTTATGTTTTATATTGAAGTAAATACACAAGCTATTAAGCAATTGAAAAATAAAATGCAGTTTCTTAGAAGCAGCATCTACTACAGTACGAACTTTGTCTCGACAGTAACAGCTTAATCTACAGATGCAGGAATAGGATTTTCTTAATGGCAGCACTCAATTTGTTTACAGCTAGAAAAAAATACAGAAGAATTATCTACTGAATCTAAAATCCTGAAGGATACAGCAGATGAGAACAAGTCTGTTCTTTCACCAAGTGTAGCCACAGACTTATTAAAATATGAGGCAATTTAGAAGCTTAACCTGTAGAAAACGTTAAGACTAGAAGTGTATTGCTTCAAAAACCCAAAAAAATATTATGCTGTATATCAAATTCATGTGCATATGTATACACAAGAACTACCTGTTTACATGAAATGCTGCTACTTTTGGCTAAAGCATACATTTAGCTGTTATTCCTTCCACAAGGGCTCTCAAATCTTTGCCTCTTCCAGTGTTCAAGTGTAGCCGCAGACGGAACTGCTGATAGCTAATCATCAGCCATAAACAGTAAGTCAAAATTATCAAAACTCAAATAGCAGCTTGACTTAACTTACTTGGATAAAAAGCACATTTCAGCACTTCTATGTTTCATCAGTGCATTATTTACCAAATAACTCAGCCTAACTAGTGTATCAGACTCATGAGACAGTCACTGAACAGTAGCAGGTTCTCAAAAAACAGGAAATAGCGCTCACGTCAAATTCGGAAAGAGTCTACATTTACAAATAAGATACGCGAACAATAAATACCTGATGAAAGAAAGCCTTTCTTCTCCAAGTGTTTCAGAGAAGAGGGGGGAAAAAACCTCGATCTCTTCACACTGATTGTGACATCCTAACACTGATTTATAAGAATGACAGGAAACCTACCCAGACTGAACTAAACAAGCTCACTACATCAAACGTCTTAGCTCTAACTTAATACTTAAATACACACAGTAAGTACAACAAGTCCTCTATCAGAAACCCATTCTCCTTTTTGAATTAACAATAGCCATACTACTGCCAAATACTGCGATTGTTTGCAAAATTACCAACAGCTCCAAAAAAAAGACAAAACAACCTGAACGACCCAGCAGACTTCAGCTTCAACCCCACGTAAGAAAAGTTCCATTACATAGTAAAAAAAAAAAAAAACTTGCATAAGCTACTATAGTTATAGTGAAATACAGAAGTTGAATACCATCATGCAAATGGCATTCAAATTCTGCTCTCAGAAAATCTCAGTCTCAGCTTCAGAAAAAGTTCATGGCCTGATGTCTTCCACATGCTGGAAGACACAAGGAGAAATAAACCAGAGATTGCAGTCAAAAACACGGTAATCTCATAGTTGGAGGCAAATACTACCTCGGGGATGCGTCTCTCTGCTATATCTATTCACTGAAATCTTCTACAATGCTGGGAAACCCAGCCTCAATGGAAAGAAACAAGCTCTTCATGTTCTGGTCATTCAAGTGTAAGCTGCTGGACTTTGAACAGTTCTGAACATTCACAATGCAGCGAAGAATTGATGCCAACAGGATTCAAAACAGTATGTGGAATCCTCTGAAAAGATTAGACCTGACATACCAAAGACCATGCAGGCTTATTATGCACATTTTTATCTTACACTCATTGCATCTCTCTTTAGAACTAGAGCCAATGCCAACTCATCTAGACACAGTGAGGAAAACTGAAACACTCATACTCATTGTTGCACAGTAATAAAACATTTAATTTAGCTGTTTATCAGGGTTTGAATAATGAACAATGAACATGAATGATAAATGTCTGCAGAACAGCACACTGGAATAAAGTGGCATTTAAATGAATGCTATCAAACTTGCACATTACATGATATGTATCTTCTCGGTTAAAAAAGTTTATGTAGAATATACTGCTTCTAACAAGTAAACCTAGGCTGACATAACTTATTTTTCCGTATTCATTATTCCACCTGGATAATTAAGTTAAACAAATTATTTGGGTTATTTTTATTTGTTAATATGAAGGAACAGAAAAAAGCCCAAGAGATGAGTTCCACTAGTTGATAATACACAGACACCAACAATAATCAACAGCATGACTGGAACGACCAAGCATCCAGAGACCTCAAATACATGCTCCATGATCTAAGTGGTAAAAACTGGGTTGCTCCCAGAAGATTCAGAATTTCTGGGACAGTCTAAGTATCTGATGTCAGCCACTGAATAGGGCAACTACTGAATGCTCGGTCAGACTGAGAAGGATATGTCCATGTGGATTTCTGCTGCTCAGTTAACTCCTTGCCACAACTCAATCTTCCTCAGCCACCCAGCCAACCCCAGACCCTACTCCTTACAGCAGGGATCCCAGTAATTCCTGTCTTGCTTTCCAAGGTTGCTGTTCCCTCTTTCCACTTCACACTTCTTTCTCATCTTACCTCATCCAGCCTCCTGTATTCAGCACCTTGACTTTCTGATCTTTTCATCTGTTAGTCATAGCAACCAAGAAGCAGAATTTAAGAACAAGCCTTTTTCATACTCAGACACTGCAGCTATTGGTGTACTGGTTACATACAGACACTTCAGAAGATATTTTCAAGATCTGAATTAGCTTGTAAGACTGGAGTTTTAAGAAATCAGCACAGTCTCTCTCTCCCACAGTATCGATCTCGAAAGCAGAGATTAGAATCACTCTATTTGTATCACCAGGAGTCACAAATAACGAGCATCTCATTACTTACATCAAGAATGTAAAATGAATTTAAAAAAAAAAAAAATCAACAAAACCAATCAAAACCATAACACGTCTACAGTGCATATTTGGAAGAGCACCTACAGAAGGGTTAAAAATGTTTCCTGTCCTAGGTTAAGAAATTACACTCACATCATTCAGGTAGAGAAAAAATTAACTGAATATCCAGTTAACACAGGGGGTATATAAAACCACCCATTAGTTAAGGGGGATAGAAAAGCGAAGCAAGCTAGCCTGAGCCACCCCCCACCCTTGATTAGGGAGCACACAGCTGAAATGGAGTAGAACAATCCATCCTACACAAGCTTTTTTCTTTTTTTTTTTTTTTTAACAGGTTTTTAAAAACAAAGATAACAGAGACCTCTGTTGTCTAGGAGACTAGAACTAGTCATCAGCCACCAGTTTTCATTAATACAGTACAGATTAAAAAATTAAAGACTCAAGAATTAGATACATCTGTAATGATTCTTTGTATTACTGTTCACTGGGAATGGCTCCAGCATTGTTCCACTGTGAGCAAGATGCTCTGACAGCACACAGCATGAAAATGTTCTGAAAAATGTCAGCTAAATTTATATTGTTAGTTGAGATTGTAATTTCTTTTAAGACGGTCAGTTAGGTAGAGAACTATGAGTTCTCTACTCTTTAAAGTCTCCTTTGAATTGTTTAAAAAAATAAAAGGATGTACAAACTAACAATATATTTGAGAAGGTATACTTCTGTTGCCTTTTTCGCCCACTTAATGGAACTAAATAAGTGACATCAGTGATGTAAGAAACAGCACTCTACACACAACGCTTAGTTTATTTCAGTATGGTTTGCTCCCAAAGACTAGCAAAGTAGTAAAAACAAGAGTTCATTGCAGAAGTCAAGAAAAAGAGCAAATAAACACTCACTCTAAACACTGATTTCAGTAGTGATTATAATGGTTTCACAACACATCAGCAGCTGAACACAATAATTTCAAACAAAAATTTTGTAACAGAATTACAAGGAACAGCTGTAAGTGCATAAAATAATTTTATTAGAGAACGATAATTATTTCAAAAATACGATAGGAAGGTAAATTTTATCACTAGTTGGCAAGTGGAAATAAACAAGACAAATTTCTTTCAAGACTTGAATCATGCTACCAGGACTGTTGTACATCAAAAGAACATAGCAATCACGTTGTCTGGGAGAACAGACAACACTGGAAATGCTGCATTTGGAAGTGACAGCTTTTTCTGTGTTTTCAATTCACATGGGATTTGCATCAAAAAAATCTGAGAAAACTGACAGAAGTACACCTGCGTAGCCTTTGGGAAAAAAAGGCTAAAGATAAAGCAATGCACTATATACATAAGTGGACTTTAAAAGAGGATTAATTAGTTTTTGGTGAACGAAGTCAGAGCAAGAAAACAATTTGTCAGTAATATAGTTCCTTAAGTACAGCTGAAGGAAGAATAAGCTGCTATAAGCAATTCTAGAAATCTCCATTTTTGATCTTAGTTTAGGTTAAGTTCAAGTGAAAACAGTTATCTCTTACTGACAAGAGTGGTTTCAATCCATGCAGAGAAAACAGTTCTCATCACAAAAACTTTTACAAGACAATAGGATTGATATAATCAGGCTTCATCTTCCTTAGATAATAGTTGCTGGTTACCCTTCAGCTCTACCATGTCTAACTTCCTAGTTGGGACAGAAGTTGTCTTTCTCATAGTGTCTGGTATGAGGCTATGTTTTGGTTCTAAAAAAGGAACAAAGCTGACGGCAAACCAATTGTTTATACTTGTTGCCGGGCAGCCTTGCAAAGAGCCAAGGACAGTCTTCTTTCAGTCCCTGCCAGCCAAGGGGCTGGGTGGGCACAGGGAGCTGGGAGGGGACAGGACCAGGGCAGCTGACCCAAACTGGCCACAGGGATATTCCATATCACATGGCATCATGTAAATATAGGGGAGGGGAGTTAGCCAAGGAGAGGCTGCTACCTGGGGACTGGCTGGACATTGGTCAGTGGGTGGTGAGCCCTTGCTTTGTGTATGACTTTGTGTGTAATTACTGGCATTTCTATTTACTTCCTCTTCTGTCTTAGTAAATAGTTTTTATCTCAATCCACAAGTTCTACTGTATTTTCTCCTAAATCTCTCCCCCATCCCACCGGGAGTAGGAGGGTGAGCAAACGACTGTGTGGTACTTAGCTATCTGCTGGGTCAAACCACAGCATACCACACAGCCTTTGTCCTTCGCTTCAAGATCCTCACAAATAACTTCATCCTATTGGGTTTAACAGTGACTGACACCATCCGGCTTTCACTCTGCCAACTTCTTCAGCATCTATCCATAATCACCTTTACCTGCTTACACATTTATCCCCTTTGCCTTTGTGCTTGGAAGGAGGCTCCCACAGACCAAGAGAGATACAGCCCCAATTTTACCTTCCTAACTACTCAACATGCTCTAAGATGTTACAACTTCAAATAACCTGACTTCACACTGAATAGAAGCTGAATCCAGATTGGTGAAATCACCCCAGGGAAATTATGAGATTAGATTTTAAGTCAAACACAATCAGTCCTAGCCAACTAAGATTTCTTAGCCCTACCACTCCTACTGAAAGCCCGTCTTACTATTTCGGTCCCAAAGATTAGAACCCTTCCAAGTCTTAGACTAAATATACTACTGATCAATTACACTCAATACAATATAATCTTTCAACCTCAGTTAGGTCTTATCTCTCATAACTGTCCCCAATCACATTATCCTATAGCCTATATTTTGATGCATGAAAAGGATAAATTCTTCCTTTCAACATAAGCTCTCAATTGACCATCATAAACTATCTCCTATACCCGCTACATATCAGCCTTTTCTAAAGGTGTGTAAGTCTAACTACACAGATTCTAGTAAGAATGCTTCCTGAGTTTTATTTACTAGCAACAGCTGTACTTCCTGCTCTCTGCAGAGTACTTCCTAAGATGATACCATCGGCTCTGAAAACTAGAAAAAAAAAAATGCCACAAAAATGCCTTAAACTATGTTCATTGCCATAAAGGTTGTTTTCTTTTTGATCAAGAAGTCATAAAATCTACCTAACTCTTCAAAGAGGAATGAGTTCTGTAGAGCAATCAAAGCCGTTGTTGTTTCAGCTGAAACTCTCTATATGATACACTCTGCTTTCGATGAGCATTCTTGAAGAGAGATTTGAGAAAGCTTACAGTTTTCCTCCTGTTTTGTTCCCAAAAGGTATTTGGCCAGCAATGGATGTCAAAGTTTTTTTCCTCCCACATTAACTGTTGGTTCTCAGCTTTTAAATTAGGAACCAACGCTTGGAAAAACAATATAGCTCATCCATGAAGTGCGCTTTTCAATCCCGTAATACCATCCACATTCAACCAGATTGAGCTTCTGAAATTGCCATTTGTATGCGTTCAATAAAAACTTGGCATAAATCAAACAGTTAAACTTCCCAGAGACTTCCTCCTTGTTCATGCCACAACAAGCTGCACCTGGACAAGTTTTAAGAAGCTATTCATATTCTGATACAGTGTAAAATACTGACGGTTCTTCACGCCTTATTTCTCCATCATTGTAAACCCAAGGAAGGTTAAAGTTACAGGAATTTCACAAACAATATCTTAATTGAGATTTGTACGTCTCACTGTCCTAATAGTACATTAACTGTTTAGATGTAATGGTATATCCATAATGCCTTGCAACAGCAACAATATATTTTAATTTATGATTAAAAAACACTTATGTGGAAGAACGTGCCCTGAAAGGTTCCACATGTAACACCTGGAGGAACTGACAAGTGCAGAAATGGTCTTCATTTAGCCTCTAATGAAAATCTGTGTAACCACTGGAACTCAAACTTCAAAACTTCAAGGTTAACATTTCAGTCACTGATCAGCTATTTCCCTCCTACCCTGTGCCTCTCCCCACCTCTACTTCTCTGAATGACATTCAAAGATTTTCACTCCAGCACTGCCAGAACACAATTACTAAAGAAAATACCGCAAATGTAGCCAGCTGGGGTTTCTCTCACTTGGCTCTCAAGCAGCGTCCACTGTAAGCCATATTACCTGGTAGAAGCACAGCACTGAAGAGGTCTGAGCCACTGAGCAAGCCAAATTCCCTACCTCTGAAACCAAACAGAACACCACAGGCTCCCAGTGCCAGATTTGTCCTGAAGGCCACACCTGCCTCACCCTGCAGTAGAATACTAACAAAGCGTTACTGTTTAATGCTGATTAACAGCTAAACTCCACCACACTACTCACTCCCCCTCTTTAAAGAAGAGGTGGAAAAAATATGATAGNAAAAAAAAGCTGAAAGGTTGAGATAAGGACAGAGAGATCACTCACAAATTACCATCACAGGCAAAACATGACTCAGTGTGGGGAGATCAATGTAATTTATTGCTAACAGACTAGAGCAGCGAGAAACTAAAAACAAACAAGATCATCTTCCTCCCATCCACCCTCTTCTACCTTCCCTCCCTCATCCATGCAGGGGAACAGGGGAGTAAAGGGCTGCTGTCAGCCCATAATACGTTGTCTCTACCACTCCTTCACAGCCACTCTCTTGTGGCTACTCTCCGCCCCTGCTGCACGGTGGGCTCCTCCATGGCTGCGTAGGGAGATCTGCTCTGTGTGGTGCCTGTGGGCTGCAGGGGGACAGCCTGCTCCACCACGGCCCTCTCCTGGGCTGCAGGGAACTTCTGCCCCGCGCCTGGAGTGCCTCCTGCACTGACCTTGGGGTCTGCAGCGCTGCTTCTCACACATTTCTCACTCCTCTCTCCCAGCTGCTGTTGTGCAGCATCTTCCCTGTTCTTAGCCATGTTCTCCCAGAGCACACCCAGCACTGCTCACGGTTCAGCTCTAGCAGCATTTGGTCCCCTCTGGCACAGCTGGAGCTGGCTCTGATCTGATGTGGGGCAGCTGCTGGGCTCTGCTCACAAAGGCCATCCCAGGAGCCCTCCTGATACCAAAACCATGTTCTGTAAGCCCAGTACAAGCATCGTGTCTCTTTGCTGTTCTCAAAACTCTCCCCTTCCTTAGGTCTGAAAGGTGCATTTATGTTCTTCTTTCTGATGTTGAAGTGACTCTATATAGTGCAAAACTAATACAAATGCAGTACATCCTAACACTGAAAACTTGAAAAAAATGCAGCTATAAATGATACTGAGTATCTATTAAAATACATCAGTTTTAATAGTTTATGGTGCAGTAACAGCACTGATGAAGTGCACTCCTGATAACTATCTACTGTGTAGGACAGTTAAAGGAGACCTTCAACATTAAGATTTTCAGTATTAAATTATGCAAGACTGAGGAACTTACAGGTTTAGAAAACATGAAGTGAAACCAGATAAGAAAATCAGAAATGTATTTGTATTTTGTGTTCTTTGCTAATTTAAAGACAGACAAGTTAACTGGGTACATTTTATAATAATCTAAATAGAATTAAAGTTATGGATAAAGGCACCTAACACTTCAAGTAATTAGGGTCCTGATCCTTGAAAAATAATTAAGTCTTCCCCTCCTTGCTGCGAGTTTCCATCACTTTAGCTTCACTTGAAAAGCAGCAGTGAGCTGCAAGCCCTATAGATTCTGCTGCAATACAAGACAGCAGTCATCAATCCACTGGTGCTTCAGCATCAGACCTTCAGCTCGTACTTCCTGCCAAACCAGACAGAAGATTAATTTGTGCTCATGTGATTCAGATTAACTGCAATATCCAAATTATCACCGGGACTAGCTCTGCAGTAAAGTTAAGCTCTAACATATACTTAGCCCCAGTGACTAAAGTAATCCTGTGACCTCAGTGGGAGCAACTCAGGCATCTAATGCCATTTTTAGATATCTTAGAGAATTTCAGACATCTGTACAAGAAGCGCAGTCAGGACAGAACCACGAGAGACTTTACGGAGCAACAACAGGAGGTTAACCATTGTTTGGATACCTAACCAGACAAGAAACTACATCCATAATTAACATTGCATAATTCTGAGGGTTTCCAAGAGCATGTGCTGCCATACTGTAACTGAACAAGACATGTGGTATTCTGTTCAGTCTTCATCCACATCACTTAGCTGTTATTACCCAAAGGCCACCATTCATATTTAAACACAAGTATATCTTACTTTTCAATCTTAATTTCTACAGTATCAAATACGTCTCATTGTGCCAGAGGAAGTGACCCAACCAAATTCGCCACAGAACCCCATTTAAGCCCAGATCCCACAGGCACTCAGAAGCAATCATTTCACATGCTTCAACAAGTGGAACAGCCCTCCAACCTTTCGCAGTTTCACAGTCTGTCAACCAAGTCACAGTGTTCTGGGAAGTTATCTCCCAAGATAAAAGACTACAATCATACCCTGTTCTACAACATCAAAAAAGCATATCAAGGAGATAATCATACTGTAAAAAGGTTTAAGTCAGTTTTAGAAATTGACCTATGGTTTGTCAAACAAAACTTATTTCGTATTGGTTTCACCTCTTCAAGAGCAAACTGTCAGAATGTCAAGGACGCTGAAGCCCTTCCTACGTGGTCAGGTCCATGTCAACGCTAAAGACTTGCCTGGTCATCATGGGACTGTTGGATCGCTGTAGTTACTGAACCTGATCCTGACCCAAACTTGAGTTCCTAGCTTGGCCTCAGGTCCACCCCTTGCTATGGACTTGTCTGGCACTCTTGGCCCCAGGCTGAACACAGCTGCCATCGCTGGCCCTGCTCTGCTTTCCCTGTCTGGGTGAGGTGGGACTCCACCATTTGTCAGTGAGAACATTACCAAGCGTGAGTTCATGCTCTCAAGACAGGAGAAGTACTCCTCCGTGAAGAAAATAACACAGCTTTCATTACTAACCCTCTTTCATATATGATACTTGAAGTTACACCAAACATGTATTTGTAATGCTGTTATATTCAGTTACAGCAGAATTATCACATCTTCACTCGTATGGTGCATGGGAGCACTTTTTTCTGCACAATTTAGATGTGATCACAAGCTTTTTAAACACTAGAATGTTAATCATCTGTTTCATTATTCCTTCTGTTTCAAAAGGGAAGATCCCTTGGTGTGGCTGGCACACCATCCAGAGGACAGCTATTTATAGAGGAATACTGTGATATCAAAAACACATCAGCCTTTGGGGTCGGCCTGAGAGGTTTTGGCTTTTAATGCATTATGACCTTCAAAGGGATGTTAAGTATCTACATATTCAAATCGATGTTTCATGATCAATCCAAGCAAGCAAATACTTGAAAGAAGAAATTCTATTTACAGACGAAATTCTGTTACTTCCATGAGACACCAAATGAACAACATAGTTTTACGTTTCCAAAAGAAGTAACTATCCAAAATGTTAAGTGAACTAGATGTTTCTGTCTTTGTCTTCCCAGATAACACCTTTTTTTTTCCCCATTCAACATCAAGCAAGCTTGATATGAGCATCTCTGCTCATATCTTTTCATTAAAAGGCATGAGAGCAGTCATAGGAAACTGACACATCACAGACAATTAGGAAAATCAAAATACTCAAGACAAAGTAGGGTCTGTCTTCAATCTTCGCAACAACTCTCCAAGCAATGTCCCTCCCTCCTTTCTCTTCCACACTATATTGTGATTTTACACAGGCACAGAAAGTGGCAGCAAATGTAAGGAAAATAAGTAATCTCACCCCTCATAAAGTTTTCAAGACAGACAATATGAATAAATTTGAATACGGTGTTCAGACAACACAGCTTCAGCTGTCAAGGTCTATCTGGAAATACTGGTTCTATAAACACCATAAAACACAGTCAGACTAAACTGAAATTCAGACACACGTTAATTTCAAAGTTGACATGCCAACAAGATGACAACTGAGGTTTGGCGAGTACACGAGGCCTTCTGCCCCTTCAAGTAAATATGTGGGTGACTAAAGGTATGCAGCATTACATTTAGGGGGCAGCAGAATGAGCAAGAAATTAGCAGCGACCAGAAGCGAAAAATGCCTCCAAGAAAGGAAAAGCATACAGCTTTCCTAAAACAACTTTTGCAAGTGAGAGAAATGAAGAATTCAACACATCTCAAGTTAAAGATGTTTTAGAGTAGTTTACTACCTCACAGATAAGACCTCGACTGTGGATTTTGCCTAATAGCTGCAACAGAAGTCTCTCCTTGAAAAGAAACTGGAAAAAGCTGTCACTTAAAGCAATGTCTTCAAACTGTAAGTGTAGTTGAGGGCGGTCCCTAGCTTTGGTCTCAGAAACAAGGACAAGTTACCTGGGCCAGTGAGGGATGCAAGGGAAACTGCTTCTTACACTGCTTTGACCTTGGTAACTGTACACAATGAATTGGCAGCGTATTATTTTCCTCACTGTTACAAGGAGTGAGGAAAAGCATCACATTTTTGTTGCTGAAGACATATTCTAGAACAACGACACCTTTTTGTTGTCTAGTGCCCAGAAGTACTTAAAGAACAGCACTCACAGCCGGTGGTGCTGGTCCAAACTGCGGCTGGCAGCAGCCTCAGTGCCTGGGCTGCTGTTCCTCCAGAACTCAATGCACTGTGCACAACATGAAGCAAAAACACAGTGATTAACCCAAAGAACACAATTTACTAAATGTTATGACAACAAGAACTAAACCAAGATGACGGACTCCAATGAATAAAGGAGACGATAACACTCCAAGCTTCCAGCAGCTACTTGTACAGAAGTATGGCTGAAGTGTGACAGCTCAATTCCGAAAAGGCTTAATTATTCCAGCTGACATCCTGAACTCGTTGACATATGGTACTCGTGCGTATTAAAGTGCCAGCATGAGATAAAAACAAGGCACCGAAGTTCGGAAGGATTATTAAAGTAGCTGAAAAAAAAAAAGACATCAGATGAACTGGACTCAAATAGTAAAGAGCAGATGATGCATGGAAGCATCCGAGGAGGTCAGCCCGTCCTGACAGCTGAAGCCAGAACAGTGGGGTACAGAAACAATTCCCAGCGGCGCGCCAGGTCAGTAGTGCAAAAGCGAAAAGCTTCAGAGCGCACTGCAACACAGCACTCCAAAAAGCAGGGCAGAACCTGCGCCTCGCCCTCAGCACCCTGCGTGCTTCAGTGGCCAGGAGCGGGGAGCAGAGGGAAAACGGGGCAAACCCACCCCACGACGGGGCAACCAAACAGGAAACATACTGTAGTGTTATACGCACGTATGCACCTGCAGACACCAAGTTAACACCGAAATTAAGGGGGGCGGGGGAACACTTGAAAAAGCAATTCCTATTATTCCGTCAACAGAATGGAAGACAAAACACGGAAGCCGTAACTCCCGAAAGAGCTACGCGCGTTCCCAGAGCCTCCAGA
>WBMW01004370.1:0-23017 GCA_013396635.1 Penelope pileata
TCTATGATTCTATGATCTTCCTGGGTGTTAGTTTGCTGTTTTGTGAAATAGTATGTTGTGAGCATTATTCCTCTTAGCAGTGGAAGAATACAAAGGAATTGATAGCAAACTTGCATAGTATTCTTCAAATTCCTTATTTATTCTTTGTCTTCAGCAGATATTTTTTGTTAATGACCTTCTTGTTTATAATCTGTTTTCCCATAAAACTCACATCACTTACCTAAGTTTAAAATTGCATTTGACAGCTTGTCCTTTCCCAAGTGGTTTCTTTTATCCCTTTTTGGTATGCTGAGGCAGATATCTGAATGGATTACTCATGTCACAGCTTGAGCATGAGAATGATTTAGGGACAGAAAGTGGGTCATGTCTGGCTATTCTGAAAAAATATAGTGAGGATTTAGATGACTTGCTTTACCCAGTATTTTGCTTTGATTGTGATTTACTAAAATAATTCTTAAAATAGATAGTACTCAATTTCATCTTTTCTGTAAGTGATAGTTTTGTCAAGACAAGTGTCAATTTAGAGGAATATTAATATGTATCCCATTGCACTTCCTGATTTATTAAGGATGTGAAACAGAATATCTTTGGATATCCTAATGTAATGCTCTTATGTTAATGACTTGTGTTGAATGTATTCAGTTGATGGGTGAGAAAGTTCCTGTCCATTTGCAAATTCATCTGTTCCTATCTAGGACAGCAGTGGCAGCACTCACTGTAGCACTGCTGTTACACAACTAAGCACAGCAGATATACTTACAGCTGTAGGCTACAGAGCAGACATTCCTCATTTACCAATAGTAGAGTTCCTAAGTTATATCCTAAGTTATACAATTTTTCCATGTTTACTCTCAACTCTGCAGAATATGGATTGCATTTATTACCCCCAAAATAGTCATAAAGTAAGCCTCAGTGAAAAGAATTCCCCGTTCCAATGCATATGGAATACCTAGTTTATATCATTACTTCATGGAAGTAGACATGGTACTGGCTTATAAATCAATTGATGCGGATTTGTAAGACTTTCTCAAAGATGTTACACTAATAAAATGGTTAGATAAACACTTGGCCTGCCTAAATATTTTATCAACTTAACTGACAAATTTTCATTTGTATAAAATCATCTATATAAAATTCATTCAGGTAAAATCTTTTCATATCATACAATCATATGTGCACACATAAATACCAGGTACCAAGTTCTGCCTGAAGTCATTGTATTTCCAGAGCTGGTTAGTTTTCAGGTTTTTGTCAGAATGAAACTTGTAAAATACTTTATTTATAATTATACTGAAGCATAAAACTGAGTTTACTGTACAGTACTGAAGCACCTAAAACTCACCATTGAAAAGGAAAGCATATCACACAGCATGTGAGGTTCAAGATACCATCTTTGGCCATCATATGGGCAAAAATTATAGTAGAAAAAAAGATACTGTTGAGTAGTTGTGTTAGAATGTATTTCATGACTGAAAACCTTTAGCATCTCAAAGTTGGATCAGTCAGGGAATTTCTGTCATGCAGATCCATGCATATGTCTCAGAAGAGTGAATGAAGTTCTTGCTCTGTCACCTGCTTTGCACTTCTTTAAAAAAAAAAAAAAAAAGACATGAAGAAACAACAACTGCTAAGAGTGGCAGAATTTGTAAACTATTGATTTCATTAGGTGAAAGGCAGGAGGTTGCTATTGGCCTGTCTGTGGTTAAGATAGATACAAAGGAGGGTATATGAAACTGAAATATTTTGAGAATTAACTGCACACCCGTGCTAGCACTATTTTCTTTTTTCTGTGCAAAGTGTAATATAGTTCTATTTATATTTTGTAATAGGAAGTTGTGTCCTCTAGAAAACATGAATTCAAGAAAGGATGAAAGTTGGTGTTAAAAGGGGAATGTTGGTGAAAATACCTGGAATAAATGCATACACTTTGAAAGCTGATGTTTAAAAAAAGAAAAGAAAGAAAAGGAGAATGTTGTGCTGATGTTTATTTGATAATTAATGAATGAACATCATGCCAGGGGTAATCATAATTCAAATGACTTGTGTGTTTCCTTTCTGACTGTTGTACTGTGTTCTTTTAAATACTTGATGACTTTCATGTAGTCAGCAGCCTTCCTGAAGGTATTTTTGGTGGTTTACTTGACAAAAACAGAGAGGTCTCTTTTCTAGAGTACCCCTCAGATTTATATATTTTTTTCTTTTCCACACATCTACAAAGGCTTTCTACTGATTATCTCTATGACTAGTTTAATGTGACTTAAGCATTGTAGTCAACAGAATCGGAAGAACTTTAATTTTTTTAAGAGTGGGACATGGGTGTGTAATCTAAAGTGTAGCTAAGCAGTGCTGATTTGGAGAGAGAAATGGGGTATAATCTGGTCTGTCTTGATGCTAGCACATCGCTGTGTTGTGAAATGGAGTACAGTGAAGAGACTTGTGAGGTAGGAGAGAGAGTAATGAGCTATAAAGCCTCAGCTGAAGAGCAGAAGAGAAACCTTCAGCCCAGATTGTATAATCATGTAGGTATAATATCTGAAAGTGTTTTATGCCAACCTATAAAGGTGGTGATGATTTTTTTGTTTTTATTTTTTTTTGTTTTTCATTTAAAAACTGCGAAATTGTGTTTTCAGATATTATGTGCTATTTAGTAAACAGGAATGTTATTTCAATGCCACAGTAACAAGGTTTTATAAAATAAATAAAAGCAGCGTTCTACAAAAAGTACTCAGGAGAAGTGTTTCGTTACATGTTGACTTCTGTGCAAGGATTTTTCTCTGTGATTATACCAGTGATTTAATTGTGGTACTTTGCAGAGTCACTGTTTCTTGCAGTGAAAATGTCACAGCTTGATATCAACATTAACCACATGTAGCAACAGGAGTTAATAATGGCAATAGAATTCTTAAATGTGTTAAGAGGTGATTTGAAACTAAAATGTGAAAGGGATATATTAGAAATGATTTCTTTGGGATGTTGTGTGTGATGTTAGGCTGCTTTTCAAAGGGGAAAAAATAACAGACTTAATAGGATCAGGTAAAACAGATTGGGATGGTTATTGCATGATGAGATTTACTGCATATGAAAGTGAAGATTACAAGTAAATTAAAAAAAAGTCAGGATTTGGTTGAAGTATTCAAATGTTACATGCTTATTAAAATGAATGGATCCTTTTTCTTTTGTTGTCTACAGAAGTGAAATCAGTACAGGATAGAGTTGTCTGCACTCCCAGTCTGTAGCAGCTGCTGCTGCAACTGGTCACTGGCTGTTTTATTACTGGTGTTACAGAATCATAGAATCCTTAGAGTTGGAAGAGACCGTTAAAGGTCATCTGGTCCAACTCCCCTACAATGAACAGGGACACCTACAGCTAGATCGGGTTGCTCAGAGCTTGGTCCAGCCTGACCTTGAATGTCTTCAGGGATGGGGCTTCCACCACATCTCTGGGCAACGTGTGCCAGTGCTTCACCACCCTTACTGTAAAACACTTTTTCCTTATATCCAGTCTAAATATCCTCTCTCTTAGTTTGAAACCATTTCCCCTTGTCCTACTCTCACAGACCCTGCTAAAGAGTCTGTCACCCTCTTTCCTGTAGC
Source organism: Penelope pileata (assembly GCA_013396635.1). Taxonomy (NCBI): domain Eukaryota; kingdom Metazoa; phylum Chordata; class Aves; order Galliformes; family Cracidae; genus Penelope; species Penelope pileata. Next base: position 3,595 of record WBMW01004370.1, read on the forward strand.
CCTCCCTTCAGATGCTGAAAGGCCGCTATCAGGTTTCCCTGCAGCCTTCTTTTCTCCAGGCTGAACAGCCCCAGCTCTCTCAGCCTATCCTCACAGGGACATAGGTGTTTCACCCCCTGGATCATTTTTGTGGCTCTCCTCTGGATGTACTCCAACAGGTCCATGTCTCTCCTGTGCTGAGCACTCCACATCTGGATGGAGTACTCCAGGTGAGGTNGACCATAAATTTTCCAATATCACTGAGAGTGGCTTGGCGACTACATCAGCGAGTTCTCTCAGGACTCTGGGATGCATCTCATTGGAACCCATAGACTTGTGGATGTTCAGGTTCCTCAGGTGTTTGTGAACCTGATCTTCACTCACAGTGGGAGGGATATTGCTTCCCCTGTCCCTTCCTTCGAAAACATCTACTTAAGGGCAGTGTGACAAGCAGTTGCCAGAGAAGACTGAGGCAAAAAAGCTGCTGAGTACCTCAGCCTTCTCCTTGTCGGTTGCTGCCAGCCTGCCTGTGTTACTTGCTAGAGGGTTGCAGTACCTGTAGAAGCCGTTTTGTTCTTCTTGTCAGCCCTTGCCAAGTTTAGCTGAAGCTGGGCCTTGGCTTTCCTGACCCCATCACTACACAGCCTAGCAGCATTACTATACTCCTCCCAGAATACCTGTCCCTGCTTCCACTGCCTGTGCATTTTCTTATTGCTCTGCAGCTTGACCAGCAGCCATGTTTAGCCATGTTCCCAGTTCAGCCATGCCTGTCTCCTACCCTCCTTTCCTGACTTCCTACACCTGGGAATTGAGAGCTCTTGTGCCGCAAGGAAAGCTTCCTTAAAGATCTGCCAGCTCTGCTCTGCTCCCTTGTCCTTGAGGGCAACTTTGCCAGCGAGTTTCGTTGACTAACTCTCTGAAGAGCTGGAATTTACCTTTCCTAAAACTTAGCATCCTGATTTTACTCTTTCTCTGTTCAATATCCCTCAGGAGGTGAACTCCATCACTGCATGGTCACTATAGCCCAGGCAGTCTCCAATCCTGATGTCACCGATCAGTTCATTTTCATTGGTGAGCAACAGGTCCAGTATTGCATCCTCTCTGGTGGGGCTGTCTGTTACTTGGCTCAAATTTTTATTGATGCATTGCAGTAGCCTTCTTGATTACCTAGAGCTTGCTGTCCTACCTTTTCAGCAGATGTCCGGGTGGTTGAATTCCCCCAGCAGGATGAGAGCCTGCGATCTGGATGCCTCCTGTAGCTGGAGGTAGAAGGCTTCATCAACAGGCTCCGCTTGGTCAGGCAGCCTGTAGTGGACACCAACCTCAAGGCTCCCTTTGTTGCCTTGGTCTCTAACTCTCACCCATAGGCTTTCTATTTGCTTGTAACTGTTATTTAGGAGCAGCTCTTCACTCTCTATTCCTTTCCTGATGTGGAGAGCAAGGTCTCCTCCTCTCCTTCCTCACCTGTCCCTTCTGAACAGCTTGTAACAGTCAATAGCCCCACTCCAGTAACGGGGATCATCCCACCAGGTTTGAGTAATGACAACTATATCATGGTTTTGTATAACCGTGGTGGCTTCCAGCTCCTCCTGCTTGTTTCCCAAGCTGTGTGCGTTGTTGTAGAGGCACTTCAGCTGGGCAGCAGGCCTTGTCACCTTCTTGGAGGGTAACTCCTTTATTCCTTTGAAGTATTTCCCTTGTGTTTCCCTGTTGCCTTCTCCTTCTCCAGGCATTTTCCTGGTGGCCTTCTTCACCCGAGCTCCAAGGAGACAGCAGACTTCTCTAAGAGGCATTCAGTTCCCTGCAGGGAGAATTCACCTACAATGCGTATCTGTCTCTGATGATGTAGTGTTGATGCTGGGGGAAGGCTTTTCCTGTTCTGGTTTTGTTGGTTCTTCTAGTCAAGTGGGCCATTGTCACCCACAGGCGGGCATTCCACATCCGAAGCCTCATACCTGTTTGTACAGAGGCACGTGGGGGAATGGAGTAGGCAAGGAGGGGTTTCACTTGCCGCCCTGAGCATGGAACTGACTCCATCCATTCCTTTCCTTTGAGTTCTTGCCTCTAGCCTGACAAAGTTCTTGCCTCAGCCTGATGATCTTGTGTGTTTTTCTGTGATATAACCTATCTCTGAGTGGGCAAAGCATAGTTCCTTTGTTCCTTCTTTTTAGCCCACATGACACTTTTTAACTATATTTTTCATCTTGTAGCCTCGCCACCAAGCTAAGCAGATCATCCACCTGCTTGCACATCACGCAGCTGTTCTCACTGCTGCCCCATGGTGCCATTGAAAGGCTCATGCATTCTGTGCAGCCGGAGGTCTGGACGGCTACATGGTTGCGTCTGAGTTCTGTCGCGGTTTCGGCATCCTTTCTGACGGGGACAGACGCCGCGGCTCTTCTTCCTGTGGATACCACGACTGGGTCTCTGTCCGCGGAGGGTCACAACCGTGCTCTAAGGGTGATGACCCTGTACTTAGCGGGCGATAATCGCCTTTTGAATTCACCTCTCTATCCTGCAGGGTGCTCACCCCTCCCTGCTCGAACTGCCGCGCCCAGTTTGCCGGTCCCGTTCGCCGCTCTCCTGGGGGCTGCCTTTCCATGTGTGGAGCATTCCACCCCCCCTCCTGGCGTCGCCACGCTGAGTCAGAGCAGCCACTCGGCAGAGCTGTGAGCGTCTCGCTGAAAATGGCGGTGGGTTTTAGCCACAGTTTTGCCTCGCTGGAAAAGGTCCCCTGGCGTGAGTCTCCACTCCAGAAACAATCCCTCTTGAAGTCGCTATTAACCTGTGTGACCAGCCGCTGAAGTTTAAAACAACTGGGTTTTTCAACTTCTATGATTTGTGTCATAAACTAAGGACTCTAGGAGAATCTTAAAAGTGTTTGAGTTGCTTTAAGGACAGGATTTTCCTCTTCTGTTTATCTGAAGTTCTTCAAAGCCTGTGTCTGAGAGCAGAGTACCAAATAAAATAGTGCAATCAAGTGCGGCAAGCACAATGCACTTTAAATGGTAGTATTGTAAGCTTTCTAACTTGTAACAGTGAAAGCACAAATGTAAACTTCAACTGTTGGGGCATCAAGTCAAGCATTTTGCATTGGTGACTTGCTAGACTTTGTCAGGTAATCCACTTCCTGGTCTTTTCCATATTTCTAAGACCTGTGAAGTCTTAAGTAACTCTAGGTGCTGACTCTTGCTGCTGCAGCCTCTGGCTTTGTCCAGACCCTCAGACTGGAGACCCATCTAGCTGCCTCTTGTAAGGTCATTTAGTAACTCCTGTGGGAGGGAGCTGGGGAGAAGCCTGCTGCCCAGAGCTGCTGCCAGCAGGGTCAGCCCTGGGGCTGGAACAGGCCACTCAGGTAGGAGGGAGCCTGCACAGTCTTTGTAAGTTTGCATCTGTAAGCGCTGATGAGCACAAGTGGGAGCATTCAGATGTTTTCCCAAACAGCACCTATAATCAGATACATAGAGTTGATACGTTATCTAACTTAGAAGTGTGACCTGGTAATTACAATTTAGATTTAAGGTAGATCTAAGTAATTATGGTTTAGATTTAAACAATATGATTTAGCACCTTTCTTCTATAAAGTTACAGAGATTACAAATACCAACATAGGTTAAACTTCCACAAAACTCTTCGCTCATTTTATTCTGCCTAGCTACTGCAACAGTCTGAGATGATCTTACCAGCTGTTTGATAGTTGTTTTTGTTATTCTTTTAATCAATATAAAAGCTTTATTTATTGCACAATAAAATACTGTAATTACATTTCTTAATAAATCATATGCAATTTCTTTATGTTTATGAAATACCAAAGACATTGTTATCTGTGGGGTTTTTTGAGTTACTGTGCTTACAAATAATATTTTTTCAGTCATTCTGTAAGACTTTTCTCAAGGACACAAGACAAAATCTTAGCAGAAATTGACAAAGTAAAATTTTTCTCTAGACTACATGATGGTATAACTATTAAATTCCTTCATACTGATACGCATTCCTAGGGACTCTTAAATTTAATGATTTATGAGGCAGCTTGTGTCAGTTCCTACTTACATTGCTTTAGTAAGGATTACCAACAGGTAAAGCAAAAGAGCTCCGAAATACCCATTGTGTTCTATTTTCTAAATGAAACATTTTCGTAAACAGTAATAAAGGTTTGTGGTAAGAGAACACTTTTGTTGTGGTTTAACCCAGCAAGCACTTGAACACCACACAGCTCTTCTCTCTCTCCCTCTCCTTGCAGTGGGATGAGGGAGAGGATTGGGAAAAAACATAGAACTCACGGGTTGAGATAAAAACTATTTACTCAGACAGAAAAGGAAGAAATAAATAACAGTGATGATAATTACGTATGTATATTTACACATGAAACAGGTGAGGCACAAAGCGATTGCTCACCACCCACCCAGCCAGTCACCGAGCAGCAACTGTCCCCCCATCCAATTCCCCACTGTTTTAATATTTTTTTCACGTGATGTCCTACAGTGTAGAATATCCCTTTGGCCAGTTTAGGTCAGCTGTCCTGTTGCTGTCTCCTCCCAGTTCCTAATGCCCCCAGCCCCCTTGCTGGCAGAGCAGTGTGAGAAGCTGAGAAACTGAAACATCCTTAGCTCTGTAGAATACTGCTTAGTGGCAACTAAAACATTGGTGTGTTATCAACGTTGTTTTCTCCCAAAGCCAGAACATAGCATCATACTTGACACTGTGAAGAAAAGCAACTGTTCCTCCTGAAAGTAAGACAAGTTTTTACAATGCTGTCTCTCTAAACTAACTGTAGATGATCCCTGTGAAACACTGTTGCTTTAATATGCAGAATAAATCATTTTAGGATACAGTAAGCTTCTTTTAATTTAAAGCAATTATAGACATGAAAATTGCATGAAAACAACTCAGTTGCAGCCGTCTCCAATCTACAGAAAATAATTTTGTTATGCTACAGTAGCAGAAAAAAAAAAAGAGCACAAAAAAACCACCCAAATGCCAACACTTTCTGATTTAAACATATTCAGTTTAAAAATATGGAAACAGTTACATTGCTTGCTCCGAAAGAAATGCCTCCTATTTATTTCCATGGAAACTACACAGGATACAAAGAGCACAACAACACTATTTGATAGAGCACATTCTCAGCTACAAAACACTATTTGTCAACATAGTCACCACCATCACCTATGCATTTTCACCAGCAATGAACAAGAGCCTGCATGCCACACGGGTAAAAATCTGCACCAGTGGAGGTGACCCACTGTCACCAGCGCTGAAACGCACCACCACCCCTCACTGTGCTCACATCCACTGTTTGATCTCTATAAACATTCAGCAAACATCAATGAATGTCAATGGATGTAATTTTTTGCACATGGAGGAATTCAATTCAACACCTTTGCTTCATAGGCACTTCCATATTAGACACCATTTTGTCAGACTGGCCCTTTGCTGCCATCTGTTGCAAGGCTACTGAATTTAAAGAACTAGCAGGAAGGTTCAACCTCTACTGCCATAACACCAACATCCACCTCTGATGTTGTGGGCCTCCAGAACATAATAAAACAGGAGGCATTATTTTTGTAGCAGCCCTCATAGTAGACACAAAGATTTAGAGGTTTTTATAATGGGAGGTTTATGGGTAAGTAGGAAGCTGTTTGATATGAATGATAATCTGCAGGTAGGCACTTCAGTAGTTCATATATCACCATCTGAAGTTGTATAAGGCAAAACTGTTTATTACATGTGTTATGGGATTCTTCTGATTCTTAGATTTTATGTGACTTCGTAGTACCTGAGCATCTCAGTTGCTTCAATGTCTATAAAAATATCTATGAGTTTTCTGGTGTGCTGGAGAGTTGCATTCTTATCTCTAGCTGGTAGTTCGTTAAGTTTTGCTGTGGATCAGCATTAGGATCAACATCTGCATACATACCTAAACTACATGGTTTCGGAATACTTTTAGTTTTATCTGTAAGAAAATACTTAATCACTCTACTTATTTCAGTGACAACTTCTATTGTATGAAATACTTACCCATGTTTTGGTTTTGGAAACATAAATGTAAGGTGACTGATCTGAAGCTCAGTGAAGTCATTAGACTGTTCTTTTGTTTCTGGAGATTCCACACAAGATGATTCTGCTCCAGAGATGAGACTGAGCTAGATTTCACATGTTTCGGTTCTGTTTTTAGCTGTCTCCTTGCTATGAAACAGGCATGTCCAGTGCTTTGGACAAATGCCTTGAACAGCACAAATGCTGCTCTGAATGGCAGACAGGATTATTAATAATCTTTTCTCTCTGTGGAGGTCCCAAAAGATCAGTAAAAGCACCAGACATTTGAGTGCAAGTGCTCAAAAATACATCCCAGGGAGTCAGGAATTCAAATCTCTGTTCAATATAGAGCCTAGTGAAGTTGATAACAAAGTTAGCATGTCTGCATAAAATATAAGGCACTAGTTCTTAAACTCTACAGTAATTCAACTTCACCTTTATTTCCCCAGTTAAGAAATTCATCATTTCATCTTAGAAAAAAAAAAAAAAAGCATTTTCAATAAGAAAACGGACTCAATGCCCAGGAGAAAATGTTGAGCAACATACAAACATTGCTTTGAGAACCTTCTCAGCTTCCACAGGCTTTGCTACTAGAGCCCTAATATGAACAGATGATCTAACAGATGTCATACTTCTCAGAAACAAGAAAGTTGATGATTTAGGGGTTTCTTGACTGACAAATATCACTGGCAGAAGATTTAGAGCGTGTAATGCAATACTGTGTTAGCTGATTGCTGTTTATACCCATCTAGATTGCACTTTAAGATTGGTCATTGCCAGCAAATAGGTGATGAGCATACTTGGAAGGGGGTTAGTAGAAATAAAATTCATGAACACCAAACATAGACTCGCTCTTTTCTTGATCTCAAGAGTCTTAATGTATGTAGGATATAAAACATCTCCAAAACAGAAGACAAAATTAGGCTCAGGCTCTGAAATTCTTAGTTCTACAGCCAATTGTAAAGGTACTGCACTTATTGCAGAAATTCAGTGTCCTTAGTGTTCAGCGTAGGCGGCTGTAGGTCTTAATCGTAGCCTGGATATGTGAGTCTGAGTAGCACTGAATGCCCTTCTCCTTTGCTTTTATTTTGTCATGCAGAGGCAATAGGAAAGATGACTGGATCTTTCTTGAGTAACACAGTTACTGGCCTTGCAGATGGAAAGCACCAGTTGGCACAAAGGAAGCAGTTTGTGGGAGGCAGTTTTTAAATAATGGATATTCCTTCACTTCAGTATGCTAAACTGGTCTGGAGACCAATAGCCAGCTCTCCATTCTAATGAAACTTCACAAAATAAAGTTGCTGCTGAAGTTAGGTCATGATTGCTTTTGACCAGATTGAAACCTGATCTCAAGCACAATCAGTCAAAAATAAGTATTTTCTTCTAAAATGAGAAACTAGTTGTTCATGCTTCGTAAATAAGGTAGATTGGAAGATTTAAAGAATCCCTCTTATGTAATGACTGAATCTGTCCTGATGACTTGCTCAGAAACCCTATGCAACTCAGACCAGAGTGGGATCACATCATTATTGCCTTTTGTTTAATGGAGAGGCTGTGGGGAGTTTGCTGTAGTGGGGTAAGGTTTCAGGCTGTTTTACTCTCTGAACTTGCTGATAATGACGGTCAGTTCATCTACTCCAGTATCCTGTGAGCAAAACACAAAGAAGTCTTTCCAGCTTCAGGGGGCGCTAGTTGAAAGTTGGTATAGTGGGTATGTAAGCTCATAGTGCTCGAAGTGAAAAATTCTTATGGAGAGTCACCTATTCATTCACCAACTGAATGAAACTGTTACTTTGATTTACAGAAGAAAGGGCAGTTTGCTTTGAGACAAGGCTAAATTTGTTGATGATGTTTAAGACAAATTGTGTGTATGTTCTAAAACAAACAACCCTTAATTTGTTTTTGCAGGCTTGAATCCTCATAAGACGTGTAAAATTGTTATTTAGAGTGGTTAAAACCTGAACTGCTGTTTCAAGAAAAGAACTAGGAGCTTAATATAGTTTTTTTAAATTACTGCTTTCTCAAGGCAATTCTCAGTGTTTTTTAGCACATCTACAGGTGGCATTCAAGTAGAACCAATCAATTTAGTTAATTCCATCAGTCTATTACTCCTGTTCCCAGGAGGCTGCAAGTCAAATGATTTATTTATTTATTTATTTACTACAGTGGAATAAAAGAGTTTGATGTCACACTGTCCGAAATTTGGAATTTTAAAAATGATATACTGATGCCATAATCAGACCATGTGCTTGCTATATTTTACAAACTAATTCATTCGGGAGACAACTAATAGGAGATCAGTGTCATTGTTGGTATCTCAGGTAATTCCTTCATTTTACTAAGGAATTACGAATGTTGAACTGAGATTAGCAATCAGAATGTCTGGTCTGATTCCTCAGTGAGTTAGAGATTCAAGGATAGGTAGATCTTTTAATCTTAATTAATTCTGTCTTTCAGATTATTCTGATTAAAAATTCCTATTGAAATTACAGTAAATGAATTACGTGGTATTTGTAGGATAGTGTTCAGATTTTTTTAAGCAATCTAGCTGGAAATTGAGTGAGGATTTGATGTGATGTGGACAACTTTAATATGGAATTGGAATAGTGTATGTGGGAGAAATGTGATAAGTTCTTATTCTTGCTGTAGATATAAAATGGAGCTTACTATTGAAATTGAGGACTGCTTCTTCTATGTAGAAGAGCTAGTTGTTCTACATAACAGCATTGAAAAGATGTTACGAAACTCTGGGAGCCCTCACTTACTCAGTCTCTTCCCTACAGAGGAGAAAAATGTGTGCAAAACCAGTATATGAGTTGCTGACCAAACCTGTGTCATGCTGATCCTGCAACCCAAGAAGAGGATCAGAGGAACTGCAGCCCCATCAGGTGGCTACAGCAACAAGTGTGGGTTTGAGGGAACAAGGACAGAAAACAGAGGCTATGAACTGAGATATGAAAACAGGATAGCAGTGAAGAACAGTTGGAAGTAGTCATGGTGTGGAGGAGGTGATAATAATGTAAATCATAAATTTTATTAGCATGTTAGAAATTTGGTTTTTTGGGCCTTTTTTTAAAAACAAAAAACCAAAAACCTGGGTTATCCTATTTAGTTTTGATTTGTGAGATGTCACTTTTGCCACTGAATGGCTGATATATACAAGTCTGTGCTGGAAATTCAAGTCATCTGTTTCATACACAGAGTTTGAACTTTATTATGATTGAAGAAAAACTCTTTCCATCATTCGTTTAAACGAAGGACATTCCCTTTCTCGTGGAAATCTTCATGATGGTTGAAATGGAATCTTTTTTTATTCTTTTTTTCAGCTGGAAAGTCTACACTTTATGCTAAAAAAAATATTGAATCCTTTTCCCTTCCCCCCCCTAGTCCCAGAAACTAAAATATAAATTTTCATAAAGATAATGTTTAGATAATTTCTAATTTGTATCAGTTGCTGGAGTGTGACAGCAGGCACAGCTTTTGGAATAGCTGATCAACCGTGTTTTGGAGCCATTTTCAGAAACTTTTTTTTTTAATCCCTTCTCACCAGCATTTTCTAGTCTGTGTGTTTGGATGCCGAGTACATACATAGGAATGTAAATTATGAAGAACGAATATAAGAAGGAAGGGAGAATGCAGGCGTCAAGGAATTTGGATGCCGAGTACGTAGGAATATAAATTATGAAGAACAAATATAAGAAGAATATAATGCAGGCATCAAGGCATTTGGTGGTGCTTGTTGAAGCCCTTACTAGAATGCTTAGGAAAAAGTGCATATAGTGAATGTATGTATCTGAGGGAGTGGCTTTAACTGAAACTCTACGGATTCCCAGTTTAGTTATCTATACCATTAGATGTGTCTACTCTTCCTGCTAGACTGGCTAAAGGAGGTTGTAACAGCTGAAAGGAAGCTTGGCTGAGAAGGAAACTGAGCTGAAGAGAAAAGGTGTTTGCACAAGCTGGGAGTGGAGGAGTTGTGCTCGTTGTGCTCTTTATTTTTAGCCCAAGGGGGAAAATTGCTGTCTGTCACTGCCTCACTTCAACCTGATTGAGCAAATTGTCCCTGGCTGGTCCCTTGAACAGTTATCGGCACCCTAGTTGCCTGTACTGAATAAGATTTAAAGATGAGGAATTAAAAATATTTGCTCTCTTGTGCAAATTAACACCAATTAACACCAAAGATGAGTCAGATTTTATCTTACAGGGAAAACATTTCTTCTAGTTTAGGCTTCTGGATTTTTTTAAGATAGAAGATACTGGTCAATATTTGTTTTCTACCCTGCAAAATTAATCTTTTGAGATTATCAGTTTGACAGAAAGAGGAAGAGATTTATGTGCACTGATCTGTATTTATCTCTGTGTTTTGTCCTCTGCATTCATGATGTCATGACTCATTTTTCTTGTTGTTCTTTACTGCTTTTGATTAATCTGATTATGTTTAAAGAACATTGGTAGTATGTGTCATTTGACTAATAACGGTGGGGAAAAAAAGATTTCACAGACTATGGTTTGAAAAGTTGGCTCAGTTAATTTTCCCAATTTTATGTTGGCCATTAAATTCTCAATCTTTTTCAGAAAATTGAGGGATGTATTGAGTGGTAAGTCCATCTAAACAAATTCCACTGTTTATGATTTTAAATTAAACCTTAAAGTTGTTTTTTCATTTTACTGTCCCAGAAGACATTCTGGCTCTGTGGGCCATCACCTTCACAAAGGCAGAATGGATACAAACTTCAGTAAGCAAGGATACAGCCAACAAAGATGTCACATATGTAGAGACCCATGTGCAGCATGCATGCTTTATGAGGTCTGGAAGTAATTTATTTGTGTTCTGACTTGTACTGAAGTGTAAATTTATCTTAGATTTTGTCATGTCATGTGACGGAGAAGGGCTTGTATACGCACATGGATCCTCAGGATATCTGTGGTCTGCAGTCCTATATGATGTAGGTAGGAATATGTAGACCTGATTACTCAAGCTTCTAGTACAAGAATTAGGCACATCTAGTAGGTATTGCAATAACCAACATGCAGGACAAGGGAAACTGAATGGATGAAGAGAAAATACTGGTGTTGCTGCACATATTTTAATTCTGCCTCTCAGGTTGGTTGTCCAACTCCTTCCAGTGTGAGTGCTTCCTTTCATAAACAGCACAGGCATCACGTTTCAGAAAATGTCAGGAAGTGCATGAGGGGTGGTATCTAAAAATAACAGTGATAATTGCTTTCTTCTGGTGGGAGGCTTTATGAGTATTTTGGAATATAGCTAAAGGAGGAAAGAATGGATAAGCTGCAGCCAAGGAAAACCTTAGCAGGCTTTAGCCTCCATTTGGTCTTCCCATTTGCTTACTGGAAGTGATTTTTAATGTTGACTGCTTTTAATGCTTGGTGTATGTTGTGGTTTGAGCAGGCAGGCCTGGAAACACCACATAACCTTTCACTTACCACCCCCTCCTCCCAGCTGGGATGGGGGAGTGAATCAAGAAATAAGGTAGAACTTGTGGGTTGAGATAAAAGCTATTTACTAACAGAAAAAGGAAAATAGAATAAAATAACAGTAATGATAATTATATACAAAACAAGTGATTGTACAAAGCAATTGCACACCGACCACGACCGATGCTTAGCCAATCTCCAAGCAAACGGGCCCTGCCAGCTAATTTCCCTTCTGTATATTATATGATGTCATATGGTATGGAATATCCCTTTGGTCAGTTTGGGTCAGCTGCCCTGTTCTTGTCCCCTCCCAGCTCCCTGTGGCCCCCCCCTAGCCTCTTCACTCTCCTGGCAGAGGCATGCAAATGTCCTTGGTTCTGTTGAGTGCTGCCGGGTGTTATCAGCCTTGTTTTCCTTCTAGAACCAAAACACAGCTTTGTAGCAGACACTAAGAGAGAAAGTTGCAGTTAGAAACTAAGACAGTGTAGAATCCTTTAGCACTAATATCAGACCTCCAGCTGATGAGACATTTGTACCTTTCCTTACTGAAATTGCCACTGTCACTGGCCACTGAGTTGGGGGTCCTCCAGCCAATTGGGAGGCAGCTTGCTGTTGCATGCTGAGCAGCATTCAGTGCAAAACCCACAAATGGCAAGTGAGATTAAATATTGGAGAAGTGTAAGACAGTAGAATGTTTTTTTTGCAGGACCCTTTTTCCTGTCTCCCAATTTCCCTAACCTTCCCCAAAGACTCTAGAACATACCTGAAACCCCCTCCAAATGTCTCCCACAGGACTCCAAAGCGCCCTTAGAGACCCCCTCTCCAAGCTAGAGAGTATAAGATTGGTTTTTACTTGTATCATCTTCATTTCTGTATCTGTATCCTTTGTTTGGATATGTGCTGTTCTGCTCTCTAAGATTGTAGGAGAAGGATTCCTTGCTGCAGAATGTGCTGTACCTTATTTACAATACTGTGTGTCAGGATGATGTAAACTGAACACTGTGACCAAGAAGGCCAGTTTATGTTAACATAGCATATCACAGCAATACAGGGGATAGTTTTGGCTAATTCTTGGGAACAAGGCTGGAGAGTCTGTGCTTCTGAAGGGTACCAGGAGCAGGCCTGAATTTGCTCAAAGGTCACTCGGAAAAAGGGACAATGCTTAAACCGACCATGAGGCAAAGAAGGGAGGAGAATTGGAAAGAATCATGCCCAAGTCGTAATCAGATGCAGGACATTCGGCAGTATCTGATAGGCTGTAGACTGTAACCCCTGAAGTACTCAACCAATGAGGAACCAGGGCAGGGGGAGAATAAAAACTGCTGTACATTTCTGCTTGGGGTGCCTACCTGCTAGGTCACCCACTTTGCAAAGTGTTAATAAAGGGCCATTCATCTAATACTCTGCCTGAGCCTAAGTCATTGGCCATTGAGCGTTTCTCACAGAAGAGAGTAGGATGAAAACTGTGGTAGATGAGAAAATATGTCCTCCTGTCTGGAGGATTACTGGACATAGTTGAGACAAATCTGCACTACTGTAGTGCTGTTAACAGACAAGACAACAGCAATCTAACCCAACCACCTATCCAGTCTATTGCATCTTTCATGCATTAATGTCTGAAAGAATAAAAGTGGAGAATGCATAAGAACTTTGATTTATGCTGTGGTATCCTATGGCAATGTGTGACTCGAGTGAGTTGCAGGTCTGTTGAAGTTAAGAGACGTTGATATGGCAAAGCATATATTTTGTATTGTTAAAGATGTTGTATATCTCATTCTTAGTACCTTTTAATGTGTTCATGTTTGCATATTTATCAATACCAAGCTGTGTTTATTAAAGTTAGTTGTGCTCAAGCTTGTGAAATATACTTGTTACAACGTTTACAGTACATACGTACCAACCTAATGTTAAAATAAATAGCAAAAGCAGTAAGGGTTCAAAAAATTAATTTTACATTGTAGGCTTTTGTTGTGATTTAACCTGGCATGCAGCCAAACACTGCAAGGTCATTGACTCACTTCCCATCTCAGTGGGACAAGGGAGAGAATCCAAAAAGACAAGCAAAAACTAATGGGTTGAGATATAGAAAGTTTAATAAGAGTATGAAAAAGGAGAAAAAAAATAATAGCAGCAACAACAAAAAGAATAAAGCTAGTGATGCACAGTGCAATTGCTCACCAACCACTGATGATGCCCAGTCAGTCACCCAGACAGCAGCAGTTCCACTGGCCAGCTCCCCCAGTTTTATTGCTCAGCCTGATGCCACATGGTATGGGACATCGCTTTAGGCCTGTCTTCTGATTCTGTCCATGCCTCCCCTCATCTTCGTTGCTGACAGGGTAGAGTGATAAGCTGAAATGTCCCTGGCTCTGTGCACCACTGCTCAGCAACAGCAGTCAGTGTGTTATTAGCAGCATCCTAAATCCAAAACACAGCACCGTACCAGCTACTAGGAAGAAAATTAGCTCTATCCCAGCCAAAACCAAGACAGCTTTTGAAAAAAGAGCAACAAACAACAACAACAAAATCCACTTTTTCTCCTCTAAAATGATTTTCTTATTTTCTCTTCTGCTCAAGTAATTAAATGATTTAGATTTTGTTTTCAAAAATCAGAAAGGAAATTTAATGGATGCTGTTTTCCCAATTTTGTGCTGAAAATCTGGATAAAAATCATATCTTCTGTTAAGATCTCAAATGATTTTGGTTATACAAAATTCTCAGTTGATCTGATGCAGTTTTTCATTGTCTTTACTGTTACAAATATTTTCTTAATGTAAAAATTACATTAAGAATGTAATTCTTATGTATTTAATTACATAATGTAAATGTATAACGTACATAATTATATTATGTAATGTAATTAATTTACATTATGTAACGTAAATTCTTTTCTGCAATTTAAGCTGATTACTCTCTCCACTTCTTTGAGCATTTGATCATTCCAGTTCTCCTTGCAGGGACAACTTGCAGAAACTTTGGAAAATTTACTTCAAAAATTCTGATCTCTTTTTCACTTTTTCAGTGTTACTGCATGGGGCAGTATGCAAGGCTGATAAGAATTATACAAAAGAAAAGTATGCAGCAGAAAAGGATAAAGGAGATGATGGCAGAGGTTACAATTTTATTATATTTAGTGACTGATCATCATAAATTATTGGTAGTTTGAATGACTTCTAGATTAATCTTGTTTGATTTCATGTGAGCAGGTGGTTATATCTCAGAATTTGGTCCTTTCTTAGAGGTCCATATTTGTTCATTTTTTGGCAGTTTTAATAAAGAGAACAAAGAATTCCAGATTAAAAGCTGAATTGGTCTTTCCACAGTGTAAGAGTTGAAATGCATAGGCGGTGAAATTTCTAGGGCACGTCTTCAGATGGTATTGATCTTGTATTGGGCAGAAAGACAATAGTGGCTCTGGATTATTCAGTCTTGTACCTTTCAGAAGTAATGAAATGCACGAGAAACTGTTCTGAATCAAGTCCTATTCTGACGCTCAATTCCAGTTTTGAAATTTTACTGGCCTATCCGGTGTGTCTTGTTTCCTTTTCCAAGGTGGAATAACAATTTTTTTTTTTCTGGTTGCTGTTAGAGTATTCCTAACTGTCGGTGTTCTTAAATCTTTTTGTGTAATATGTACTAGGCAGACAGCCACACCAGCAGGATGTATCTCAAGTAGATGCTGCATCTTGATCCTTCCCAACCTATGCTAGTTTTATTTTTCTCTGATTTTAAATAAATATATATATTCACTAGCAGAATCTACACACAGCAAAATGTTGAGAACTGATTGCAGTCTATGGAAGGATCAATTTTCTTCAGTGTCCGCTGCTTTTGACATAGTTGTCAAAAGCATATGGTTATCAATTGCATTGATTGTTGGGAAAAAAAAATGTATGGAAGTTTAAAAAATTAAGTGAGCATAAGCTGTGCCTCTCTTCTGTGAATAAACCTGATTCTTAACAATCTCAAAATTTGTGTTTTTTAAGGATGTTCCTTCCTGGCTTTGTAAATACGTGTAGGTTGCTCTGAAAGAAATGCCTCCTGTTTATTTCCATGGAAACTACAACAGATACAAAGTGCTCAATAACACTATTTGTTAGAGCAAATTCTCAGCTGCAAAACAATATTTTTCAGCATAGTCACCACCATCACCTATGCATTTTCACCAGCAATGAACAAGAGCCTGCATGCCATGCCTGTAAAAATCTGCACCAGTGGAGGTGACCCACTGTCACCACTGCTGAAATCCATCACCCACTGCCTCACTGTGCTCACACCCACTGTTTGGTCTCCATAAATATTCAACAAGTGTTGATGAATATCAGTGGTTGCAATTTTTTCAGCATGGAGGTATTCAGTTCCACACCTTTGCTCCATCTGCACTTCCATGTCAGATGCCACTGTGTCAGACTGCCCCTCTGCTGCCATCTGTCATGTGCCAGCAAAATTTAGTGGAACATTGGTGGGAAGGTTCAACCTCTACTGCTATACCACTAACATCCTCTTCTGATGTTGTGGGCCTCCACAACATAATAACATAGGAGGCATTACTTTTGGAACAGCCCTCGTAGTACCCCACTGATGTCATTGCAGAGGCTGTGTTTACAGCCATGCAAGGAAATAGTATTCAGTTTGTGAGATACTGATATGAGACAGTGCTTTCCCATCCATTCACTTTCATTCAAATAAAATTCTAGCTTATAGCAATGCCTCGGTAAAATTAGCTTCTTACGTACAGAATCCAGGATTATCTCCTTTCCTGAACTGGATCTGGGACACGGATGGTAAGAACTAGCAAAACCAAAGGCTTTTTGCCCTGCTTCCTGCAGTATTAGTAAGCAAAACACTGACACAGAGTAAGTATCAAGAACAGAAAACTGGGTTTCAGGTGTGGCCTCTGAAGTTTGCTTTGCTTTCTGGAAGGACAAACCCCCAGCAATCTTGCTGTTGGTTTATGTAAAAATCAATTCCAGCATTAGGCTTGTTTCTCCTGTGTATATATATAAAGCACAGTGATTGTGCCCTGTGTGAGGCTAATTAATGGCAAAAATTCTTCATTGTGTTGGCTAACTCGAAGTCTGAACTGACCATATTATGACTTGTGCAGTGTTTTTTTTACTCCATGGGAGTAAGCAAGCTTCACAGCAGGCCATGGCGCTCCCGTATTTGAAGGGAGCCTCCTGTCTTACTCTGTTTTAAATTAAAACGACAGCAGCCAAAAGGCTTCGTTTTACTGTTTGAGGCCATGCAGCACTCCTCTATTTTTCCTTCGTGAACTTTTTTCAGTTGTCCTTGCTGTGATCTTGTACATTCTGTCACTCTCTAAGTAAGCTCTTTTTATCCATCTGCCCTGTTTCACATTTGCTGCTTCATCTCTTACAGTCTCTGAATTCAGCCAGGAGAGACTCCTGCATTGTTTTGAAATTTTTTTTTTTCAGTGAATCTTCCAAAGCCCTCTGGTGAAATAAACAAATAAATAAATAAAAAAGATAATGAAAATTTCTATGTAACCAGGTCAGATAAGATAAAATGTGGTTTGAAATTTGCAACGCGTGAGGTGTTCTATGAGGAAGCAAGGCTTTCCTAGGATTAATACAGAAACTACCTTAATTCTTTAATCTGTGCACCAGGGTACGGTAATCTTGGCAAAAGACTGAGACTACCGCAGTGTCTTAGGAAAATAGTCTAGTTAGTATGACTTATCACATATCACAGACATGTATATACACAGAAAAATCTTTCTTTGATACAGCATGGCTGTAGGTGAAAATATCTTACTTAATGCTGTAATGTCTTGAAGCATTGATGAAAGCTTTTTTTCATTTAAAATTGGCTAGGCTGTGAGGTAACTGAGATTAATGTTTCTGTAAATATCTGGAGATAGCCAGTTGTATCTTCTATATCGCACTGTGGAAACAGAAATTAAAAAAGTGTATGTATATAGGTACACGCACACAAACACATGTTGCTCCAAAAGCAATGCCTGCTGTTTGTTTCCATTAAAACTACAACAAAGAGCACAATAACACTATTTGATAGAGAAAATTCTCAGCTATAAAACACTATTTTTCAACATAGTAAACCACCATCATCTATGCATTTTTGCCAGCAATGTACAAGAACCTGCATGCCAAATTTATAATAATCTACATGGCTGTCTGGAATATGGCTTGTCTTTCATGTCGCTGATGCCGCTGCTGAAGTGCACCACCCACTGCCTCACTGTGCTGACATCTACTGTTTGGTCTCTGCTGCCATCTGTCTCATGGCAACAAAATTTAACAAAATATTATCAGGAAGGTTCAACCTCTACTGCCATACTACCAACATCTTCCTCTGATGTCATGGGCCTACATAATAAAATAACTGGCATAACTTAGGCTACTTAGTGGCAAATACATAGATACACACACACACTTTTCAGAGATAGTGGAAAGAGCCACCAAATAAATTTTCTGGTAGCTCTGCACTGCATTCAGTCCTGATTTTGGTCCAAAGTCACATTCCATAAAAATAAATGAAAGTATTTATCCTTTCACTAGGTCTCCTATCCATTTTGATGTATTCTAATTGCTTAACGTAATTTTCGGGGAGAAAAAAAAAGGAAATGTCCTATGAAGGTGGAGCAGCATTTCTTTAGGAACTGATGACAGCTAGCTTTTTACAGGCATTTCTGTAGGCTGGCATTAAAAACTGGGAAAGAATCTTAAAAAAGTAGAATCCTGGAGCTGCTGTAACTTTGAGCAGAAATCTTTTACATTATTAGTGGAGACATTTTTTGCTGTAACCTTTGTCTGATATCTTGATTTTTTTTTCCTTTCTGTAGAAACATACTTTGATGACGTTTTTGCTGTGGATGCAATATCTTTTCTTCAGATTTACTTGATCCTTCCTGATTTTGTATTTGTCCAACATATTATATTCTTATCTAGAGGCAATACATAGTTGATTCACATCCTATCAATTTCAGATCACTTGTCAAGCCTATTTTAATTATTTTGTATTCTGTTCCTTTTTTGCAAAATAACTGTGGTCTTTCCAAGTTGCCAGTGTCTGCAGATTTAAAAAAGATACTCTGCCTTTTATTTTGCAAGTCATTAGTGAAAATGCTGAGTGGCAGCAGACCTAAGAAAATTAACCTTCACAGTCTCACTTGCTCAATTTTTCTGGTTTGACAATGACCTATTTGCATATGCTATTTTGACACTGTTTTCAAGTGAGTTTTGCTGGCTTGCATAGTGGGATCCCTGTATGAGGTGATATGGAGTCTGTAGGTATCTTCAGGCAAACTTCTCTTTGACTACACGCTTTGAAAGTGATGGCAGGTTGTAAGGTTTATTTTGCTTGGTCTATCAGGCTCTGTCCTACACTTCAGCCTGAGAGGCAACGGAAGTAGGAGGGAAGGGTTTTGTAAGGCACTAGGATTGCAGAGATATTTCTGGCCTAGAGAAGCCTCCATGGCATCTTGCACTTCTTGCTTTGGTCTCCAGCCTCTGACTTGGGAGCCCTGCCCTGAAGACTTCCTGGAAGGACAGGAAGAAAAGCCTAAATGCAACTCAGGAGCATACAGGGTCAGTATCCAGCAGGTCTTAGTAAACATATTCCTGAGTCTATTACAACACATGGCAGTGCCATGCAGTAGATGTTATCTGGATTTTTCTTTTTCTGAGATATCATAACTTCTGTCCACCTTGATTAATGGAAAGTTCGTTTCTGAGTTCTTTTACTCACCTAGTCCCAAATAAATAAATGTAGGGAAAAGAGTTATAAAATTTAACTGTATCTGCTGCAAATTGTTTTCATAACTAGCTTAGGAGGATGACGTATGAGGAAAAAGCCTGGAGTTATTGCATCCTTGTGTCTTGCCCATCCATTATACCTGATGCCCTGACACAGAAGCAAACTAGATTTGTTTTGACATGAATTGCTCCTGACAAGTCAGTGTTGGATATTATTGTCGTGGTTTGACTCA
>WBMW01004371.1:399-28345 GCA_013396635.1 Penelope pileata
GCCGCACCTCGAGTACTGTGTTCAGTTTTGGGCCCCTCACTACAAGAAAGACATTGAAGCCCTGGAACGTGTTCAGAGAAGGGCAACAAAACTGGTGAGGGGTCTAGAGCACAAGTCTTATGAGGAGGGGCTGAGGGAGCTGGGATTGTTTAGTCTGGAGAAGAGGAGGCTCAGGGGAGACCTCATCGCACTCTACAACTTCCTGAAGGGAGGTTGTGGTGAGGAGGAGGTTGGCCTCTTCTCCCAGATAACTACTGACAGGACAAGAGGGAATGGCCACAAGTTGTGCCAGGGAAGGTTTAGATTGGATACGAGGAAAAACTTTTTCTCCAGAAGAGTGGTCAGGCACTGGAATGGCCTGCCTAGGGAGGTGGTGGAGTCACCGTCCCTAGCGTTGTTCAAGAAGCGTCTGGATGAGGTGCTAAGGGATGAGATTTAGTGGCTTAATGGGTAGGGATGATGATAGGAGGATGGTTGGACTAGATGATCTTGTAGGTCCTTTCCAACCTAGTGCTTCTATGATTCTATGGTTCTATACATGTGGCAGCATAAGATGACCTTAAAAGTGAACGAAGCAAGGAATTGATTGCACAATCATATTACAGAATTTGTTGATGTGGGGATAAAAAGGACTCCACAGTTTCATATTTCAACAGAGAAACCACAGTGAAGTATGGACTGAGGTTATTATGTTCATCTGAGAGAGGTTTCTCACTGTGCTAAAATCTCTGCAAGAGAGATTTAGAAAGAGCCATATACGTTGAAGAACATTAGATTCATGCATCTTGGAATCTAATTTAGCTCAACTGTTTTTTCCTAAGAGCTGCTTAGATTGAATTCCAGGCATATTCTTGTATGGTTTCTACTGTAAAGCAGTGCAAACAGGCTGCATGTATTTCTAAGATGGCTGCAATTGGAAGAGAATGCAAAAATAAAAGTTATAGAAAAATTATCTTTTTCCTGAAATTCTTGGCTGGTTTAAGACATGATCAGCTGTAGTAAAATTGGGCTGAGATTTCACAGTACATTCATTATGTGTTCTGATTCCACTCCAAAGTTTCCAAGAAAAGCTGGATTTTGATTTTATCTTACTAGCTCAAAACAAAAAAGGCTACTATTTTCCTTCACTGTTATAGTTTTTGAATAGTTGTGACTATTAACCATTACATTTTTTCAAAAGTTAACCAATTAGACAATATATTTTTCTCAACCAGGAAGCACATATTCTAACGGTAATGAAAGATTTTTACCTTTCAGTGTCAAAAGCCTCACAAAATCTTCTGAAATACTTTGCTGTCACAGGGCTTGTAAGTGTAACTTCACATTGTGTAAGCCCTAATACTAAATATTACCCTAAACTTCATCTGATTGAACAAGACTACTAAAATAGAGAGTTTGTTTAATAATGAATTGTTGGATCAAATTTTTATACTCTGTTCTTCTGCACTATTCTTAAACCTTTAAAAAACTACTGTTTGTGATGTCTATTATAAAAGACTGCTCAATTTCCATGTGAGAATAGGACAACATTTTTATCTGGGAAAGAAAATAAATAAATTTTAAAAGCTCTACCACAAAGTCCACCACTGAATATTCAAAAAAATCTCTCCAGTCTCTGATTTGAAGCATCTCTTAACTCATGCAAGAAGATTACAGTACATCAATGGTCACTTAAGCAACTAATCCACAATTTGGCATTTCTTGGTGGTGGTTGACTTTACAGAGAAAAAAAAGAAAACACAAGAAAGCAATAAAGATATGTTTGTTTTTTTTTCACAAAGACTTACTCATGGCTTTTTTTTATTTTTATTTTTTTTGTCATTGAGTTTTCTGGTGTGATTTTATGCCTCACAGAGTGGCTATGCTCTTTGGTTTGGTCTATGCTTAAAATGTCAAAACCCACTGGTAGTAATAACAGTTTAATACGTGTAAGATCTTCAAAAGGAAAGCAAGCTTCATTACTACTAACTTGTCTGGAGGCGTTTCTAAAACTGTGTAGCAAGTTGAAAATGTCTAGTTTTCCTGTAAAAATCAAACAAACCTTCAACTCACCTGATGAAGGCTCTGCTTTAAAATCACTGTAACTATAATAGGCCAAAATAGCCTTACAAGCATGCTGCTTCTTGCTAATGTGTTCTTCCAGATGCTCTGAGGCAGCTGAGTGTGTTCCTGGCCACCTATTTCAGAGCAGAGTCCATGTCCCAATTTCCACAATGGATGATCCCTGGGATGAACAAATCATGATAGATGGATTTTGCCAGGACCCCCAAGTTGGACTATATTCAGGCTGCATCATTGTTCAGAATTATTAGTTACAACTCTATATTCAAAAAATCTAGTTATTGAAACATAGAATAAAATCTTTAATGGATTTGAGAAGTGCCACAGACATCAGACCGGTTTCAAAAGAAGGCAGGACAGATGGCATGGGCCCAGAGCTTATACAGTCAAGAACAGTTAGCAATGTGGAATTTCCCTTGTCAGGAAAACTGAAAATAGGCAGTGGTGAAAAAACACACTGGTAGAACTTCTTCTGGATGGAGAAGCTCACTGCACAGACTGATCCAGGTGCCAAGACTTGTTTGTCTTGAATTATAAATCAGCATGCTGTGGTGCTTTTTCTCATTCCATGAAATAAATACAGATTACAGTTTTTCGGCAACGAAGGAGCTGCCTTCCAATGGACCATTTAACAAACTTGACTTCTGGCAGTTACTTCCCTCTAAAACTGCAATCTCATTCTTCAGAAGCAACAATGCTTCACGCTATTCTGCACAGTACCAATGAGGAAAACTTTGTTTCTTCTAACTTTTTCTTTAGTTTTCTCTTTTCTTTGTTTGTTGAATCGAATATCTTACGGAGACATAGAATCAACAGGCTCCCCTTGATCAGGTGGCCTGTAGAAGACCCTGACCACCACATATCCTTTATTGTTCTGATACTGAAGTTTTACCCACAACCTCTCAACCTGATCATGTTTGTTTCTCAGGCAGTTCTTTTCAACCCGTCTGTTTCTTAACACAGAGGGCAACACCCTTGGCCCTCCTTCCCTGCCTCTCTTCTAAAAGTCTCGTTGCCCTTGAGTGCAGTGTTCCAATTGTACAATTTGTCCCACTGTGTTTCCATGATAGCAAATAGGTCATAGATTTCTAGTTGCACAGTGGTTTCCAACTCCTCCTGCTTATTTCCCATGCTGCGTACACTGGTGTAGCTGGGCTGAAGTGGGGAGCCCTCCCTAATTCCTTTGGAACACTTCTGAGGTTTTTCCCTGCTGCTTCCTAAAGTGGCTGTGTTCTCTGGCTCTTCTCTGTCTCTCAGAACTAAATCCCCTTCCCCTGATGAGTCTGGTTTAAAGTGCTGCTAATCAGTCCAGTCTGCTTGCTGCCCAGAACACTCTTGCTCTACCTGGTCAGCTGCGTCCCATCCGACGTCAACATGCCTGATTTCTCAAAGGTGCAACTGAGATCATAGTCCTGAGCATGTTTGTGTACCAACGATCAATGGTTGATATTTCTGGGGGCTGATATATTGTCAGAGGTTTTGACTGTTAAGTTGTAAGATGTTGCTTAGGAAGATTCTAATGAGCAAGTTTGTGCTTTTATGACCACAACAAGTAAATCTAGGAAGACCTTAATCAAGAAAAGGACAAACAGATTCTTCAAGAAATAATATATGTCCAGTGTCAAACAAAGAAAGAAACAAACAAATAACCGATAGTACCCCCATAAAAGAACTTAAAGGATTGCATTATCTGAATTCACAAGGAATTAAACATACAAATAAAAAGTTAAAAAGTTGGAAAGCTGACAATGAAGAGCAGGAATAGCGAAGAGTTAAGAGATTTTCACAGTGAGAAGAACAGGAAAATCATTCATTTCTTAAAAGTGCAAGGCCTTGAAAACTCTTTATAGCAGAATAAAGGAAGTAGCTGAGGTGAAGAGTAGGCCTGATTTTTGACCCAGAAGATCTTCACTGTAGCAATATTGATTACAGTGTCGAATAGCAAAAATCATTCACCCTAAACATTTGGGTTTGAAAAGAGAACATTTGAGAGTCTTTATTTAATTTCTGAATATCCTAACCCTTTGAACATCTTGAAATATTATTGCATGCTAGAGAAAAAAAGTCAAGGCTTTACATTCAGGTCCAGAAAAATGAAAAAGAATGAGCTCTATTGTAGGGCTTGTATCGAACTTCCAGTCTTTCAATTCTCAGATTTTCCATTGGATTCACTATGAAAAACTTACTTACAATTAACAGGCAGTGTCTGGTGTACAAACAATACATTGAGCCCTAATAAAGAGCCCATCCCTATCTTTCTCGTAGGCCCTCTTTAAGTACTGAAGACCAATATCAGGTCTCCCTTGAGTCTTCTCTTCACTAGGCTGAATAATCCCAGTTTTATCAGCTTGTCTTTAAAGGACAGGTGTT
Source organism: Penelope pileata (assembly GCA_013396635.1). Lineage (NCBI taxonomy): Eukaryota > Metazoa > Chordata > Aves > Galliformes > Cracidae > Penelope > Penelope pileata. The sequence continues at coordinate 4,831 of WBMW01004371.1, forward strand.
TCAGCCCTCTGAGCATTTTTGTGACCTCTGCATCCACTCCAGTTGTCTGCTTGAAATTGCACCAATGAGTTTAGAATTTGTTTTTAGCGTGATTCCTTGACCTACAGTAAATTCAGTGAGCCTGGTTCTGCAGTGCAGCATACATATGTATCTGCTTGTAATCTTTAGAAGTTCTTGTATAAAATGAAGCAAGCTAAGATCTGGTCTTAGTGCAGATCCACTATGACCTTCTTTGTACCCCCAATAATCACCCTCTCCCACAAATCCACAAATTTGTGTCTATATGGCCTGTTGTGCCTTTTTAAAAAAAAAAACAAAAAACAAACAAACAAAAAAAAACGCACAAACATTGTGACATGAGATGATCATGCCATCCCTGGAAGAGTCAAAATTGCAAAAAATTGAAATTTATATATAATGACTTTTCATAGTTGAGCTGAGCAAAACCTGCTTGCAAAACTGATGCTAACAGAGTTATCAAATACTTAATTGCTACTATTAGTCTTGAAGAGAAGAAATTGCTTCAGAAGTGTTTAAGGAGTATTGACACCACTTGAGCTTTCTCCTTAGTGCTGTCAAGAAACTATTCTAAGAGCTGTGGGATAAAGCCAGGTAAGAAACTGCTGGCAGAGAATTATTTCTAGGTGCAGTTTTGAAGCATGCCAGTGGTCTTCCCTCAGGATTATTTGAAATCTTTGAAGTTTACAAAGTTCCCATGGTTTACCAATGTCGTCAAAGAAGGTAGTGGCCACCAGCTCCAGACTATTTAAGGCATTAAAGCAACATTTATTGGTGTTTTCCTGTTAGGGATTAAGAGACTATGTTGTTATTTCTTGTAGATATCTATGTGAAGCATAAATGGGGAATTCTAACCAATTAAAAATCAGAACAAGAAGGAAAAATGGACTTTTTCATGAAAAAATCTTATGATGTTCTTATACACATTCAGTGTATTTCATGATAGTTACTCAGTCACAAACACTGTATTTGCTTAACGCTTTCTTGCTTGTATCTCTTTTAAAACATTTATTTCATACTAAGATAAACAAAGAGTTCAGGCAAGCTATGTTCTCACTTGCTCTTTGAATTAGCTTTCATTATCTTTTCACCAAAGTGGATAAACAGTTGGAAACTGTAATGGGATTAGTCTCAAAAAGGACATATGATAGTATCAATGCTGATGTTTCATTCACTGCTGTATTCTGCCTTGGTTCTCTTACTCTTGGTCTAGCCCAATAAATAATGCTTCTCTCTTGAAAACTACTTAGAACATTATATCCTTGTCTAGAAACAAGCAGAAAACAATATTAAATAAATAAACATAAGAATCCTTTATCGAATTAGAAATGGCTGATTCATACCAATGCATTGATCTCAAAGTATGTAAGTTTTATATCTGACTACTTGAAGTCTGTTACAATCATGTTGGCATAAATCAGATATAGCAGTCCATCATCTTTTTGAGACTTTAGAAATGGCCACAAGGCAATTTATGGAACATACAGAAACTGGATTCAGAGGGAAGTTTTTTGTGGGTTGTTTTTCCTCATTTTTTAAGTATTCCTTTATATATGACTCTCTTAATTTACTATAAAAATGGTGGGGTTTTTGGTTCTTCCATCAAGTATGATAGTATGAGATGAAAGTATTTGAAGATTTTAGTAATATATATCAACAAAATATATATATATAAATATCTGACGAGGACAGAAAGAAAGTGGAACAAATCATTTATAGGGTGATCTTCATGAATAAGTTACAAATGAGAGCACAAAATTGCAACAACAGCAGTAAAAAAAGATAAGTAATAACTGCCTCTCAGGCCATAGTGTAGTTGTTAGATGTCTCTTTCTAGAGGCATCTTCTGTGAGTAACAACACAATTTTATTTTTCTAACTTAGCTGTCTGTAAATGTTTCTGTTGGTCAAGTCTCCCCTAAAACACTCTTGAGCTCTGTTGGTCAATTTCAAATAAATGTTGTGCAGGTACAAGTGATGGAGATGCTTGCAGATAGTCGGAAAACAGGGCAAAGAAGAGAAAAAATCAATGCTCCATTGACCCAGTGACAGGATGCAACATGAGCACGGGTCATCTTCAAACACCAAAAGATCAACAAAGGTGTGACAAATTCTCCCTGTAGGACAAGTTTTAATATGAGGGCTGCTCTGAAAATAGTGCCTCCTATTTTATGTTGATCCACGACATCAAAGGTGGATGTTGGTGGTATAGCAGCAGAGATTGAATCTTCCCACCAGTATTCCATTCCACGTGGCAGATGGCAGCAGACAGGCACTCTGACTAAATGGCAGCTGACATGGAAATGAGAATGAAGCAAAGGTGTGGAAGTGAATTCCTCTGTGTGGAAAAAAATGGCACCCATTGACATTCATCAACACTTGCTGAACACTGATGGAGCCCAAGCAGTGGATGTGAGCAGAGTGAGGCAGTGGTGGTGCATTTCAGTAGTGGTGACAGTAGGGCACATCTGCTGGTTCAGGTTGTTATGCACGCAGCATGCTGGCTTTTGTTCATCAATGGAGAAAATGCATGGCTAATGGTGGTGACTATGCTGAAGAAGAGTGTTTTGTAGCTCAGACTTTTCTCTATGAAATAGTTTGATTGTGCTCTTTGTATGTTGTAGTTTCCATGGAAATAAATAGGAGGCATTACTTTCAGAGAGACCTATGTTCAAGTGCACCTTCTTGAAGATATGTAGTAATGTGAAAACAAAATAGAAGCCACAGAAAATTATCACTTACTGCTCATGAAATTGGATGCTCTAGACATCAGAGAATTTTGAAAGTGGCAGATATCTTGATTGGAAGGTATAATTTACAGAGAAATTAGAGGTCATTTGGAAAAAGACTAACATGTGACACAGGTTTAGTGTTCAGTCTAACTGAAGTGTGGTGGTCACTAAATGCACTTGTATTACAAGCAGCCACAAAGTTTAAAGCAGCCCACAGGTTACCTCAGACTTTCAGTCATGGCAGAGAATTGTCAGGACATTTATTGTCATCGAATATCATTGAATATTCAGCACAGTTCACCTACTTGAAATACTAATATGCATCCTTTAAGTACACTACTTTAAAAAAACTGTGTGCCCAATAGAACCATGAGGTATGGAGATGCCATCATTCACTGGCAGAAATCAGAAGAGGGAGGCACCTCAAAATCATCCTTATTGTGCTGGTTTTGCTTTTGCTATCCCACCCTTACCACACACTGACTCTGTTGTCTTACTTGGATTTGGAAGTTGATCCTGAGGTGGCTGGCATCAAGTGGAAAACCACTTTCAGTTCACATACAAAAGTCTTTGCAGATGGGAGGAGAGTGCTTTACTTGATATTTTAGTGTTGACAAGTTTTTCCAGGATAGTATGTCTTACACTCTTTTAGTGACCCAAGCCTATAGATAGCAAGAACTCACATTATACAGTGTGTTTTATTCACAGCAGTACACATTTTAGCCAGCATTGAAATATAGGTACTAGAGGGGCTTCATAAGAAACATTTGTACCTGTATTCTTCATTGTTCTGGCCTTTGCAAGTGGCTGTAACGTAGACAGGGCCAAAATGTCTGATTTCTGTGCTAAACAGTTCAGAATTCATAGGAAATCCAGATTTGGACTGAACATAAGTTTTCCTATTTAGTTGACAATTTGCTTTTACAGATGTCTGCAGGGAACAAATAGCTGTTGCTGCTACTGCATTTGCTGATAGGTTCATTAAAATAGTACAAAAAGGATGTTTAAACTCAGAAAAAGTATAGTGAATAAAAAAGTGATTCTCAGCTTATATTATCTGGTGAGACAATAATTATGGTATTTGAAAAAAGCCTTGAGAGTGCTATGTAAATTTACCACAAGCTGAGTAATAGGGCTGTAGGAGGGGTATAGGAACATTTCCAAATGCCAGGTCTTGAAGAAAACTGTGAAATTTCATCATTCAGTACATCTCAACAGACAAAGAAAATCCAGACCTTTGATGACCCCTGGTGAATAAACTAAGCACTGCATTGAAATGATAACTAAAGACGTACTTGAAAGAACTGTTCAGTCAACTCTCACCATAATCAAAAATTAAATAAATAAGAAAGAAAAGTTATTCCTGTAAAAAGTAGGAAAAAAGACAAAGTTCTTTTACAGTGTGAAAAAGAAAACAGCTTTACTGCAGCAGAACAGCAGGAATATCACCAAATCTAAGAGCAGCATAAGATTTTAGGCTATTTTATCCAGATCTGATGGTAATGAACTTCTACACTCCTATATCTGAGTAAAAAAAAAAAATAAAAAGGGTCAATGTATTATATGGATAATGATTTTACAATGCAAATATTGTATTTCATTCATCATCCACAGAAGGTGAAGCTTTAAATCATACAGCAGCACAAGGAGCTTTGTGAACCCAGATACTTCCTGCATCATCAGACACAGAGCAGGCTCCCACTGTCCCTGTCCATCCCTGTATACATCCTTCTGCATACATTTTGTCTTAAATTCTCCCTTTTGGACTAATGATGGGAAGACCTGCATTGAACGGATTGCATGCCTGTACATAAGACTGAATAGTATCTTCGCATCTAAGTGAAATGTAGTTATAGACCTGAGTATTTAGTTCCAACTTTTTAAATAAACCAGTTCCTACAATGACTAGAATAACACAGAATATAATCTCCTCTTTAAAAGGACGACATCATACAACGTCATGCAGGATGTCGTTGTGGAGCTGGAAAACTGTAATATAATTGCTATCATGGAAAAGTGGTGGGATGACTCACACAACTTGAGTGCTGCAATGGACAGCTATAAACTCTTCAGAAGGGATAGGCAAGGAGGAAGAAGTGGTGAATTTGCCCTGCATGGTGTCGTCATCAAATAATAACAATGAGCAGGTTGAGAGCTTACGTACGAGAAATAGAGGCCAAGATAACAAAGGAAATCTCATGGTAGGTGTTTATGATAGGCTTCCTGACAAGATGAAAATGCTGATGAATTGCTCTTTCTTCAGCTACATTACACATTACATTCAGCTACATTACATTTCTTCAGCAAGCATTACACATGCAGGCCCCAGTCCTGTTTGGAGACATCAGCCACTCTGGCGTCTGCTGGAAAAGCAGCACAAGCAGAAAGCAATCCAGGTGACTCTTAGATGACAATTTCTTAATCCAGGTGATCCCCAAGTGCAAAAAACCAGGCAAGGAATGCAGAAAACCAGCATGGTTGTGTAGATATCTCTGGGATTAACTGAAGAGCAAGAAGAAAATGCATAGGCAGTGGAAGCAGGGACTCACGGCTTGGAAACAACACAGGAATGTTGCCCAGGCGTGTAGGGTTGGAATTAGTAAAGCTGAGGCACAAATGGAACTGAATCTGATGAGTAATGTGAAAAATAACAAGAGAAGCTTCCACAAGTGCGTTTTTCAAAATGGGAAAACCAGATAAAATGTACACCCATAATTAAGCCATAAGACATATTGGGAGATCTAGTGAAAACTGATGAGGAAAAAGCTGAGGTACTCAAGAATTTTTTTGCCTCAATTCTTATTGGTGATCAATTTTCTTAAATTTTCCCAGGCCACTAACTCTCAAGACAAGTCCTAGGGGAATTAAGTTGCTCACATCACTGAAGAAGTCTGAGTTAGAGACCACCTGAGGAATCTGCTTGTACACAAGTTCATGGGACCTGATGAGGTGCATTCCAGGGTACTGAGGGAAGTGGCAGATATAACTGTCAATCCACTCTCCATCATGTCTGAGAAGTTGTGGTAGTAAGGGCAAGTCCCCAGTGAATGGAAAAAGGGAAATACATTCAGGTCTGCACAAAACACTTACTTTTATGAAGGGTGAAGAGGAACACCATGGGGACTATTGATCTGTTAGCCTCACTTCTGTCTGTGGCAAGGTCATGGAACAAATCTGGTTAAAAGTCACACTGAAACATATGGAGGATAAAAGCGAGATTAGAGATAGTAAACATACTTTCATCAAGGGCTAGTCATGCCTAACTGATGTGGTGACCATCTGCAATGGAGTAACTGCATCAGTGGGTAAGGGATGGTCAAATTATGTCATGTACTCAGACTTCTGCAGGGCCTCCAGTGCAGTGACCCCTTAATATTCTTAATGCTAAACCGGAAAGACACGGTTTTGATGGATGGTCTACAAAGTGAAAAAGAAATTTGCTAGATGCATCGTAAGAGTTATAATGAATGGCTGTATGTCCAGATGGAAACTATGAGGGCTGATCCGAAAGTAATGCTTCCTATCTTACTATGTTAGCCCATGATGTCAGAGGTTGATGCTGGTGATATGGCAGTAGAAGATGAACCTTTACACCAAAATTTTTCCAAAATTTCTGTTAAATTTTGTTACTATGTGACAGATAGCACCCACTGACATTCATTGATGCTTGGTGAACATTTATGGAGACCAATCAGTGGATGTTAGGACAGCGAGGTGGTGGGTGGTGAGTTTCAGTGCTAGTGACAGCGACGTGAAAGACTGTTTTGGTTTCAGCAGGCAGGCCTGGAAACCCCACACAGCCTTTCGCTCACCCCCCGCCTCCTCCCAGCTGGGATGGGGGAGAGAATCGAGAAATAAGGTAGAACTCGGGGGTTGAGATAAAAACTATTTACTAACANGCCACGTTCTCAATGGCCATGAAGAGCAGTCACACCATGAATTGAAAAGCATCACAATCAGCTCATCTGTGTGAATCAGCAGATTACCACCAGAGAACTGCATAGGAAGCTGAATATCAGCTTCAACGCATTGGGAATGATGGTAGAAGTGTTGGAATACCACAAAGTTTGTGCCAAGTGGGTCTTATGAATGCTCACACAGGAACAGAAACAACAGCATATGCAAGTTTGTCAGGACCTATTGAACCAATGCAAGGCTGAATGTGACACTTTCTTGAATCACATCATTACTGGTGATGAGATGGAGTGTCACCATGACGAGCCAGAATCAAAACAGCAGTCCATGGAGTGGTGACATGTGAATTCTCCACCGCAGAAAAAGTTCAAGAAGCAGCCCTCAGAGGGTGAAGTGATGAGTACTTTCATTTGGGATAGGAAAGGGAAATCCAGGTTCTGGATTTCCTGGAACCTGGACAAACCATCAACTCTGACTGCTACAGTGTGATGCTGACTAAGCTGAAGGCTCAAACTTCCAGAGTCAGGCCAGAAAAGAAGACTTTCTCTTTCTCTTGCAATGCAATAATGCCAGGCTCCATTCCAGTTTGAAGTAAATTGCCAATCTTAGCTGTACTGTCCTACCACACCCACCATATAGACTGAATTTGGCATCTTCTGACTTCCATCTGCTCAGGACAATGAAAGATGGCATGGGCAACATTTTCCTAGCAATGACACTGTCATAGCAGCTGTGAAACAGTGGGTCACCTCCACTGGTGCAGGTATTTATGAGCATGGCATGCACACTCTTGTTCATGGCTGATGAAAATGCATAACCAATGGTGGTGATTATGTTGAAAAGTAGTGTTTTGTAGCTAAGAATTTGCTCTATCAAATAGTGTTACTGCACTCTTTGTAGCTGTTGTTTTTTTCCATGGAAATAAATAGGAGGCATTACTTTCAGAGCAACTTATGTAGCAACAAGTGGTGTCCCTCAAGGTTCTGTACTGGTGCCAAATACTATTCAGCATCTTCATTAACAATACAGATGATGTACTGGAGTGCACCTTTAGAAGGTTTGAAGATGACACCAATCTGGGTGGTGTACATTAGAGGGAAGGATTACCATCCAGAGGAACCTGGACAGTCCGGAAGAATGGGCACAGGTGAGCCTCATGAAATACTACAAGAACAAGTGCGAGGTCCTCCATGGGTAAGAGCAATCCCCAGTATTGGTACAGATTGGGCACCGATTTGATTGAGAGCAGTCTTACAGAGAAAGACTTGGAGATAACTGGTGGATGAAAAACTGGACATAATCCAACAGTGTCTGCTTGCAACCAAGAAGGCAGATCATATCTTGGGCTGCATAAACAGAAGTGTTGCCAGCAGGTCCAGGGAGATAGTTATCCTCCAGTTCACCACCTTCATCGAGCTCTGGGGTCCCCAGTACAACAAAGACATTGACTTACTAGGGTGAGTCCAGAGGAGAACCAGGAAAATAGTCTGAGGTCTGGAGTACCTCTCCTATGAGACCAGCCTGAAAGAGATGGGTTTGTTTAGACTAGAGCAGAGTTGTCTACAGGAAGACCTTATTGTGGCCTTTCAGTACTTAAGGAAGCATATCAGAAAGATAGTAACATACTATTCTCCAAGGCCTGTAGCAAGAGGATAAAAGGAACTGGTTTCAGATTGAAAGAAACTAGATTCAGATTAGGTATTAGAAATAATTTTTTTACAACAAGGGTGATAAAGCACTGGAACTGCTTGCTTAAAGAGGTTGTAGATGCCTCATCCTTAAAAGTGTTGCCCCATCATTAGAATTGTTCAAGGCCAAACTGGATGGGGCTTTGAGCTACCTGATAAATTGGATGGTGTTCCTGCTTTTGGGACAGAAATAGAATGTAGCTGATATTTAGGGTCCCATCCAACCTAAACCATTCTGTGATTCTATGATTTCACATCCGGTTTTGCCTCACAAACTGTTCTCCATTGCCTGTAGTAAACTAAGGCACACCCATATGGATTTTTTACAGCATGAAATAAAAGTTAATCTATTTTTTTTTTCAGAAAGAAGATAAAATGTGAGAATTAATCATAGCAGTCATAATTTTATCACAGAAATACACATAAAATGGAAAGTTTTTAACCTAGACCTACGTACAAAAATCAAAGATATTTCTATCTTACATCTAAGATAAATAATTTGTTAAGCAATATATTTATTAATATTTATTAAGCAATATATTTCATTTCTAAGAAGTCCTAGACTCAATAATCTGATGCACAATACAGGCCAATCATAGAGATTTTTCAACCATTCCATGGTCTTCTGGCAATGAAATGTAGCTCATATGTAGAAAACACAGGAGTTACTGCTGAGTTCTTCAAGCTGAAGCAAAGAACTATTTTTGCACCAAAATGAATGGGGAAGTACTGAATCACCAGAGTTTAGTCATAAAGATTCTATTCACCAGTAGCAGAATTAAACATCAAAATCAGTACAGGAACTGAGGTGTTTTTTTAATGCCTTAGTAGTATCTTTCCAGACAATGCTGATTTTGACATATAGTTTTAAATTTCCCCTCTAACTTCTTTCCTTCAGACTCCAGTCAAAAATGTTGAATATTCAACTCATCAAAGCTAGACAAATTTAATTCTGACTAGAACTAAATCTTTCAGAAATCTTAAAGAGATCAAAGGAACAAGCCTTAGCATTCATTAATTTGATTAGGAAGACAGGGAATGGGACAGGTGAGAGCTCACTGGCAGCTCCAGACAACATGGTGAAAAGCATGGAAAGTACTGTTTACTTCCAAGACTCTATCCATGAAATAGCAGGGCAAAAACATACTCCCTTCCAGGTTATCAGGAGTAGTCAGCATGGATTCACCAAGGGGAAATCATGCTCAATCAACGTGGTAGCCTTCTATGATGTCATCACTGGCTGAGTAGACGGGAGAAAGCAGTGGATGTTGTCTACCTTGACTTCAGGAAGACTTTTGATACGGTCTCCCACAACATCCTGATAATGAAGCTGAGCAAGTGTGGGATAGATGAGTGGACGGTGACATGGGCTGACTGGCCGAGCACAGAGGGTTTGATCAGTGGCACAGAGTCCAATTGGAGACCTGTAACTAGCAGTGCTCCCCAGAGGTCGGTGCTGCTTCTGGTCTTGTTCAACATCTTCATAAATGAGCTGGATGAAGGGATAGAGTCCACCCTCAGCAAATTTGCTGACAGTACAAAGCTGGGAGAAGCGCCTGACATGCCAGAAGGCCGTGCTGCCATTCAGTGAGACCTGAACAGGCTGGAGGGTTGGGCAGAGAGGAACCAGGTGAGGTTTAACAAAAACAAGTGCAGAGTCTTGCACCTGGGGAGAAGTAACCGTATGCATCAGGACCGGGTTGGGGATAATCTGCTGGAGAGGAGCTCTGCAGAGAAGGACCTGGGGGTCCTGGTGGGCAACAGGTTGCCCATGAGCCAACAGTGTGCCCTGGTGGCCAAGAAGGCCAATAGTATTCTGGGGTGCATTAAAAAAAGCGTGGCCAGGAGGTCGAGGGACGTGATCCTCCCCCTCTATCTGCCCTGGTCAGGCCTCATCTGGAGGGTGGCTGCGACACCTCCTGGCCCCACTCACACCTCCTCAGCTGCCTTCATGAGGGTTGAGGGCTCCTCGCTCTGTGACCGCCCTCTGGCACACAGCGATCCCCTGCTACACTGTAAAATGCACCTCCACCGGAACTGATTGCCTTGGAGAGACATTCAAAATACAGCACCATGGCACAACCCTATGAAATAAGGCCCCAAAGACTGAGTAACGTTCAACAACTTTCTTTTAAAATTGTATCTGTCCCAAATTTTCTTTCATGTGCTAAAACAACTGTAAATTTATATTTATGCACACTGTTTGATATTTATAAACATCAGACACTCCATGTTTTCAGCAACTCTAAGAAACAATTTGATGCTTCTAGGAAGAGGAATTAATACCATCTTTTTGCTCTATGAGGCAGCTATCACCTAACACATGCTAGGGCTCTCTAGGCTAGAAAGTGGCTTTTTGTTGTAATTTGACAGTAGGTTTATAGAATTAAGCATGTCTAAAATACAAACTATGTGTATTATTTTGTACAACTTCTGTAGATCAGTTCTAGTTTTTGTTGTTGTAGCCCACTGTGTACTGAATAATGATATTCTTTCACTTTCTTTCGTATTATGCTCTATTTAATGAAGAAAACTAAAATATAATACTTCAATCATATAGACAATCTCTCTCTCAGAAGATTCTAGAGAATCGAAAGTGGAAAAAAAAAACATTATTTTTGCAAATGGAAATCTACTTATCTTGCTGCTTACCATCCTTCAGGACAGTGTAATTTGTGCTGATACTTACAAAGGTGTGTAGGTGTGAGAATTTTTTTGCCTGATTTCACAAACTGAAAGGAAAACTGCCAGACTAAAAATGGTATTTAAAAAAAAAAATCTGTAAATACCTGAATAATAAAAATACCTTCTATTTCCATCATTTTTTCAGGCTTTCTTTTTCTTTCATTTTCAACAATAAAAGCAGACAAGGCAGCCTCAGTTTTCTATTAATTTTAACATGGTGTCTCACATGTGGTAAAACAATATTGTGGCACTCGAGCTGGAATCTCCTGCAGAAAGATGTTTACTTTCAATAAATTCTACTGTTAGAAACTGTTTTTCAAAGATTTTAGAACTTTAAGTATAAATTATACTTAATTCTCCCTACTCAAATTTTATTCCATTTTTCTTGCATGTATCATTGAATACTCTTTAAACTAATGAAGTGAAAGAGTATTTTCACTAGTACGAGATATTTTATCCTACTTTTTCACATTCTTTCATCCTCTGCTTTCTAGCAGGTCAGCCCCTACCCTGTACTGATACATGTGATTATTCCTACCCAGGTGTAGGACTCTACACTTGCCCTTGTTGAATCTCACTAGGTTCCTCTCTGTCCAACTCTCCAGGTCTCACTGAATGGCAGCACAGCTTTCTGGTGTGTCAGCCACTCCTACCAGCTTTGTATCAACAGCAGACTGGCTGAGGGTGAACTCAGAATTTTGTCAGTCTTATGATCACAGTGCTCAACATGGCCTCCAACCTATACATCATCCACAAGACCTTCTCTGTTTAACAGGTTAAGCGTGACATCTTCCCTAGTCAGTTCCCTCGCAACCTGTGTGAGGAATTTATCTTCCACACATTCCTGGAATCTTCTAGTCTGTTTGTTCTCTCTGTATTGCATTTCCTAAAGACATCTAGGAATTTGAAGTCTCCCATGAGAGGGAGCGCTAGCAACCATGACATTTCTCCCAATGCTTATAGAATATTTCATCTGCTTCTTTATCTGGATTCAGTGGTCTGTAACATATTCCTACCACAGTATCTCCATTATTGGCCTGTCCATTGACACCCAGAGACATTTGACCTTTTCATCACCATAGCTGATCTCCAAACAGTCAAGACCTTCCCTAAGACAGAGGGCTACCCTGCCTCTCTCTCCTGAAGAGCCTGTAACCATCGATCACAGCACTTCAGTCATGTGAGCTATCCTACGTCATCTCACTAAAGCCTATGATATCACAGTCCTGAGACTGGACTGAACATTCCAGTTTCCTTTGCTTATTTCCCATGATGCATGCATATATATATATATATATATGAAACACAGTATTTTACACAAAGCTGGAATGTTTGTGCTTGACAAACTACAACAGGTTGCAAAGTATGGAAAGTAGCAAAACTCATGTAACCCTCTGTTTCATTTCCGTTATTTTGTGCCTGAAATGATACCAAAATTAAAATATTAATGTCTATGCATTTTTAAAACATAAATGATAAACAACAATTCTACAGAGGTCTTTGAAGATGCCTTTAGTTTTATGGTCACATTTGCAAAGTAGATTAGCCCTACAGATGTTTACTGAAAGTTCTTTCTGACCATAATGAAGTAAGTGAAAATGTTTATTTGTATATATAAATAAGACACAACCAATCCTACTAATATGGGTGGAGTAGGGGAGAGAGATGACTTTTTGAAGATGAAGAAATAAAACATGATGGAGTTAAAGCTGAAAGGAGCCATGAAGATTTTGTAGTTGGTCAGAGAGACAGACAGAAAATTCCACAGGGCTGAAGGGCACAGGTAAGTGATGAACACCACAAGTTAGTAAAAGTGTATTTGCATCAGCACACTGAAGAGAGACTAATAAAAAACATTTGCTTGCTCAGGAAGAAGAGAGTGTTGACATATTTACAGATGAAAATGATGATGTCTCAGTTGGCAAAAGACATTCTTTACCAGTGTGAATAGATAAGTCAGGCCATGCTTCACAGATATTATTCAGGAAGGACACATACGAATTAGTCTTAACAAGAATTCGGTCATCTAAACAAAAGACTGTGTTGAAGATGGTGCCACATTATAGACCTGAATAGCAATTGGTATGATCATTTGTTCTACAGTAATTAAAATATGTATAAAGAAGGGCTTCCCTGTGAAAGGCTGCAAAAACAGTAGAAAGGAATCAATTAGAATTGCCATGGCAACAACCAAAAATCTTACGAGCAAAAATGAAAAAAAAATAAAACAAGGAAACAATCAAAAATCAAATGAGATTTTAAATTATGATTGAGTACACACTTCAGAGGGTTATTCTCTGTCACATATTTCAAACTATTTTCATGTTGTTGGTAGTTTGAAGATGCACAAGAAACAGAAGCCAGGAAAAGTAGGACTATAAAATAAACCATGAAATCTATGGCCTTTTGGGAGGGTGGCAGAAAGAGAGAACAGAAAGAGATTTTTATAAGCCTATGCAGAAACGATTTTTTCCCCCTCAGTCTTTTGATACGTAAGAAGTAAATATACTCAGAGTTTTAGTCTTCATTATTTCTCTTCCCCAAGTTTCCCCCAACTTCAAGAGTTCTTCAACAGTTAATGATACTTCCTGAAACTTTCTGAAGCTGCTGAATTAAGCTTCAGTGGAGAATAGACTGCTGTCCATTTCCACTATGGTCTGCACTGCAAAGGAGAAGTACCTTCTTCTACAGCAGTATCTTCTGCAGCAACGTCTTCTGTGGGCCAGTGTATCTACAGTAACTTATTTCACACTGTGACTTAATAGTACCAGAATAGAAACCAACAACAAAGTTCAAGCTGTTAATGTTCTCACTAAGATGGCAGAGCAGATAGTAATATTGAACAAAGGAAAGGGATAAAGAATTGGAAGAGATACAAGATAGATGAAGTATGAGGACATTCATTACATCTAATTTTTCTAAAATTAGTGTGTCTCAGAAAGCATTTGCTAACATTCATATGCTTTATTCATGTAAGCGGAAATTTCCAGAGATCTGCAGTTGAGTTTTTTGTTTTGACAGAAGCTAGTCATAGAATTTTGTACACTTTGGTGAAAAATATTAATAAAATATGCAAAAATCCTATTTTGTTGAGCAGCGGTAGCAGTGGACTTCTCAGAGATGATTCCTACATAGAAGAGTCAAATCTCTCTCTTTTTTTTTCTTATAGCTTCATTATTTTATATTACTTTGCATAATCTACATGTCTATCATCTAATTCCATCTTCCACTTGCATTTAATCCCGTTTCTCGACTGGATCCATTCTGAAACTATACAGAATGTCAGCCTTACTTCTACGAAACTCCTTCCTTAAAAATTGAAAAAAAGCCAGCAGCGCCTTATCCAGCTGAAAATAAAGTCTCTAATTGAATTAACAAACTCAATACAGCTATTGCACTGTGACACAACTCCTTTATAGAGGAGTTTCTTATGAGGAGCGGCTGAGGGAGCTGGGATTGTTTAGTCTGGAGAAGAGGAGGCTCAGGGGAGACCTCATCGCACTCTACAACTTCCTGAAGGGAGGTTGTGGTGAGGACGGGGTCGGCCTCTTCTCCCAGATAACTAATGACAGGACGAGAGGGAATGGCCACAAGTTGCGCCAGGGTAAATTTAGACTGGATATAAGGAAAAACTTTTTCTCTGAAAGAGTGGTCAGGCACTGGAATGGCCTGCCTAGGGAGGTGGTGGAGTCACCGTCCCTGCCGCTGTTCAAGAAGCGTCTGGATGAGGTGCTAAGGGATATGATTTAGCAGCTTAGTGGGTGGTAATGGTGATAGGAGGACGGTTGGACTAGATGATCTTGTAGGTCCTTTCCAACCTAGTGTTTCTATGATTCTATGACTCCATGATTCAACATGGCTGTTTTTTATTATCTGACTCAGCATGAACAAGATAGCTCTGCCTTTGGGAACAGTCATATATATCTCACAGATCTTTTCATGTAGTGCATGTGTAATGTGTCCTAGAAAAGAGATCGAACCACATCTGTATAACAAATTGTGAAAGAGAAGTACTAAGCACTAGTTTTATATTGTTGTAACATTCTGACCTTCAAACACAGTTGAAGGTTCCTTGTACTTGGCACTTGACTAGTTGTGCTTCAGGGTGATGATGAACTAATCACAGAATCACAGAATATCCCAAGGAACCCATGGAAGGAACCCATAACCATCATCGAGTCCAACCCCTGGATCCACACAGGACCACCCAACATTCAAACTCTATGTCTGAGAGCATTGTCCAAATGCTTCTTGAATTCCAGCAGCTTGGCGCTGTGACCACTGCCCTGGGGAGCCTGTTCCAGTGCCCTACCACCCTCTGGTGAAGTACCTTTTCCTAACACCCAGCCTGACCCTCCCCTGATGCAGCTCCATGCTGATCCCTTGGTTCCTAACATCAGAAAGAAGAGATCAGCACTTTGGTGAACAGTATTTCTGTCTCTCTGAGGCAAGTAAGTGGGAGGTCTCTTCCAAACTTCACTTCCAACAGCAGCATAGGTGGACCATTTGCAAGCCGACTTGACAACTGCTGCAATATCTCTCTGGGAAAGCATGCTGGTATGTGGCACCTCATCAGTGTAAAATGAAGTAGAAGCACTTCTTCAGCTGCCACTGTAACATCAAATGTTACCAAAGAAGACAGTGGCAGTGGCCCAGCTCATGAAAGAGAGGTGCGTAGTCACACTGCGAGACAGCTGGAAACAGTCCCTTTGGCCCTTCTTGGTCACTCAGCATCTGCCTCACTCTCTCAGCATTGTTGTTCTCCTCCTCTATCCCCCTCCATTTCCTACAGTGGCAACAGTCATGCTCTTGTCATCCCACACACATTTGATTGTGCTGATAGCAGTGAGAAGTCTTTAGCCAGCTCTGCAATGCTTCAATTCCCTCTATTTCAATTATTTTTATTCCTCTTTTCTTCCACTCTCTTCTCATGTCTGACTGGTAACTCCATTTTCTTTCTTATTCTGAAAATGTTAAAGCCTTCAGTAACTGCAGACTTAATATACTCCCAGCTAGACATTTGCTGCTATCACTTCTCAGATATGGGCTGAGGGAACTCCTGCAGTAAGGTCTCCCTCGGCTAGTGAAGCTTTCAGGATCCTGCCCTTAACCTGTAGAACAGTTTGCTGTTTTGATCTTTATATGCAGATTCATTCTGAGAATTTTTTTATTTTTTTTTATTTTTATTTTTTGCATGGAGCTGGGCATTATCCTACTGGAAAATGCACTCACAGCTCCAGACTTAATTACAATGCCAGACACTACTGTTTTTCCAGCTGACACTTACAGCATCATTTTTGGCACTGGGATGAACTCTTGTTTCTGTCTTCACAGTTTGTCAGACAAGGTCCTAACTCATACCTGGAATAATCAATATGTCCACACAAATGAAACCTTTTAGCAGAATAGCCACCTACTCACTAGTCTATAGATCTGACCAGTGCAGGCTTTATAACTAATGCTGCCTAAACTAATTTTCACCTTCATGTGTGTGAATCAGATTTTGGAAAAACACTGAATTAATGAAAGGGAGTGCACAGGGAACAAAAAACAGTGAGGTACGCTTGTTTTGACTTTGAGATTAACTTTTCCTAACTGAGTGATTTAAGTCAAAATATTCAAAATTCTGTGAAGTTTGGGGACATGGTAAGTCTGATACAGAATTCTGAATAGGTCAAGCATGTGTGTGCTTTTGATATCAATACCAGTATCCCTCTTCCCTACCCTGCCCCAGGAAAGTCAGTGTAAAGTTTGATTAAGTTCATTTCCTATCTGCTCAGTTAATAGAAATCAGGTCAACCCTACTTACAGCTATGTACATTAGTATTCAGATCAAGTTCAGTTAACTCTCATGAACACCCAGATAGCTTATTACAGCAGTCAATGTAGGTTCTTCACTGCACAACAGATTTCCTCATACTTTTCACATTTTCCACTTGAAAGGTGTACTTTCAGTGGCTTTGACTTGTACTACAGCAGACAGAATCAGTTCTTCTGATGCTGCAAACCAAGTTTTGCCCAGAATTTGTGAGTCATTCACATCCAAACCCTGACTCAATCCGAGCATTACTTGCCTCAATGGGTTGAGCACATATTAGGTATTAAACCAAAAAAAAAAAGGATGGACCAAGTACATTAATGCTGCTTTGGGAGCTAACATGACAAATTCTACAGTTTCTGAAAAAATGCTACGGAACACACAATATGCTCTAGGTTACAAATCAAAATATTTGAGCGTCTGCAACATAGAAAAATATGATGATCAAAAGAAAACAGACAGACACAACATTTCAGAATAGAGCATGACCAAAATCAAAGTAACAACTCACTCTAAATTTAATTGAAGGTACTATTTTTGGTAGACTTTCTGATGGCAGACTTTCTAATGAAAGTCAAGTTTTAAGGAGTTGTGAATCTACAGAATGACTGAGAAATCCTACAACAGAAAATACACTCTTCTCTCCCTCTCTCCCCAAACCCTACACAAAGTAAACACAGGCTGATTTGACCTTTATTTTTTAAGCTTAGAAATACCTTCTCAGTGTTTCTGGGAACTGTATTTCCACTGGGAAATGAGACTAGATGCCACTTCTGAGTAATTTCTTCAAAGGTCTTTGAAGAGCAGACAGACAGAAATGTCAGTAGGTGGAGCTGGCTTTTCCACAGTCAAGAGAGAAGTTTCTCTGCAGAAGGAAGTTGCATTTGAAGGCACTCAGTCAGCTCTTACCGGTCCCTGGCAGATGGTCCCCAAACAAAACATGAACATGCAAGAATGTGGCTTTTACGTCATGTTACCAAAGTGCTCAAGGGAGGAGAAGAGAGAACACAGAACTGACAGTGTTTGTCAGCACAAGCTGTTTGTTTCTTTTTCCCTGTCCTTTTTTTTTTTTTCCCCTTCAGTTTTGAGGACTGGTATCGTTCTGAAGTGATACACTTAGTTCCAGAGCATCTTATATGCAACAGTAAAGCATCCTATTATTCATGCTTGGACTGAAGGTGGTGCTAATGTAAATATGTCTATTTCCATCATCTTCCAAGCTGAGATATCTGAAGTACATCTTTGCAGATGACAATCAGGCTGACAGTTTTTTCTTTCATCATTGTTCTGGTGAAATAAATATGCAGATTATCTATTTAAGTACTGTGTTAAAGAGTACTTAAGCTTTGTCTCTCAAAGTTATAGAGGATATATAAGAAGGCTGTGATCAATCTATTGTCTTGATTATTTTAGAAATGAAATTCATGAATACGATTAAATGAAAGGGGTGCACGTGCTATAAAAAATGCTGAGAACCACTCATAATAAGGTGAAGAATTATCACAACAAGAATTTACAACACACACCTCAGTTGCTATTTATTTCATATGAAAAATGTCATGCCTACTGTTTATTTTCCCTGATTTTTTGAATAAGTATCCCAAGGAAACTTCTCTTGAATGTTCTCTGACTTTGCCATCTTAATGCTTGACTCTGAGTGACTGCAGTCTGCAGTTCAGGGCTTTTTTTTTCTTTTTCTCTCTCTCTCTTTTTTTTTTTTTTCCCCCAAATGGCAAGCCACAGACTAAACCTTTAATATTACAGTGAACAATTTCAGCTGATTCTGCCCTAACAGTGATGACAGTATGCTGTGTACTAGACACGTCTTCTTTTGATGCTATACATATCCGTATGTCTTTTCCCAGTATCACAATTTCTACTTTTTTCTCTCCAATATGTCAAAAAGCCCAGAGAGGCTGATTATCACATATATGTCCATCTTTCATTGATTAAATGCAGTATGTCCAACTGAATTGCTCAAACACTGAGGGGCCCAAGCTCCTGAGATTGTTGAATTTTTTGCGTGTCTTTGTTTTAGATAAAGTAGGAATTATACATTCCAACCTTCCCCATAATCAAGGTTAGGAACCTATCATTTTTATGAAAGCCAAGGCTTTTAAGTCATTACATGATTGCAAGTGCAGAAACCGTTGGAAAGCGCTGTTGGAAAACACAACACATTACACATTTGAAAAGGCAGTCTGTCAAAATTGTTGATGATTTTTTTTAATTGATCCATGGAAAGAGTAAAATGCTTACCTTAATGCAGAGGAGTGCTCAATCAAGGGCTACAAAAAGCAGAAATATGCACAGGATGCTACTATATTTCACTGCTTGTTATGGGTTCAGTTCCTTTGGTTTGAAACCTTCTAATACCTTTTTCATTCTATAGTTTCTAAAATAACCAAGAAATACATTTTTATGAGGATCTGGCATGCAGAGTCATGTGACAACAGATGGTGCTTGAAAGCAGCTTTGAGCAGTAAGGCCAGTGTTCAACACTGTGGAGGTGCAGGGTTGACCATACATCTATCCTTAGAGCGCTACTCATCTGCTTAGGCTTGGGAAACACGGAATGCCACCTTCCATTTGTTTTGCTGAATAGTAATGTGCAGCACTCCACACAGTACAGGGTATATGAGGTGCTTGGGACTGCAAGACCTGCAGGTAATACAGCACCAAACTCTGGCCTAGTTAAGATCAGAAGCAATGACAACTATGCAGTGTTGTTACTTTTCTTGTAGCTAGCTTCTTTAAAAGAAAAAATGACACTCTGGAGCCACAGCTCCGCGTGTATTGCCACAACTAATGAACACTGTTTTTAGATTGTCTTTGCTGTCTCTTTCAATCACAGCAAGTTCTGGCTCCTGTAATGAATGCTTCAGAAACAGGAGCATCAGCTTCTTTCAGCAGAATCTCCAGCCTGCACTGATTTCACTTAACATCACAAGGATCATTAGTTGTACCACGGATAGTTCCTTCCAGCCCAGGGGACAAATTTATTTTTGCTTTGAAGGACACTTGTCCAAGAGTTACTCACTTTTGAGAAGAAACTTCTGTTTCAAAGCCACTCTTTTGAGGCTACTGATTTACCACATTTAGTTTGTTTAGCTAGTTATTTAGTTTACACAGACAGCTTCTAAGTACTAGTTCACTTCTGTTTCAGAGGTTGTGTTGCTATTTGTTAAATGCATCCCTTGGAATCAAGAACCCTCCAGTAATATCCTTGCTGCTATTAATCCAAACATTGGCAGCAAGTCAGGAGAAAAACAGAGAATATTTCCTGCATGTCTCTTCACTTCTTCTTCTGCCAGGGAGAAGCTGGAGCTGGTACCACAGGTCATCAGCTGTCAGCAGGTGACTGTGGGGGACGAGGCCCACTTCTGTAACATTGTGATAATAAAAAGGCACAGATCTTATTTAGGCATCTGTCAAATCTGTCAAATTTAAGCATCCCCTCCATTATTTAGGACTGATCTCACAGAGATCTGGGAGAACGGGACCAGCACTGAGGCAGATTTTCATTAAGAAAATTGAACTTAACAACTCCAAAAACCTTACCTGCAAGCACCAATGTTACACAAAATAACATTTTCTTTCCCTTTTGTTATTTTTATTTCAACAATTGGAAAAGCAGATGGGGGAATGTGTAAAGCTCTTTATTCGTTATTGTTCAATAGCCAAGTTTCCTTTGTAGAACTGCTGTCTTGCCAAAAGTCAATTTAAAATGTGTAAATTAAATTCTTGAGAATAATGATGATAAATATCTGAAATTAGGGCAATATTCTCTTAAAATGATGTTTGATTCACTTTCATTTGAGTTTTATGCATACTAGAAATATAAGATCAAAATCAGTACACAATCATACCTGAAAACTTAGGAGAAATTTTATCATAGAATGACAGAACATCCCAGATTGGAAGAGACCCACAAGGATTATCGAGTCCAACACCTGGCTCACACAAGACCACTCTGATCTGTTGAAAACAGATATTTTGGAGCAGCTAGAATAAGCAGAAGGTGATAGTTCCATGAGGTATCAATTTTATCATCTAATTTAACTGCATTCATATAGAAGCTTAATTTCTTACTTTGTTGTTACCTGCTTGTGTCACATTTTATAACAAATGCTCTGCTACTACTACTACCACAGGTAGAGAGAAGAGTTTCCAGCTGTACCAAACGCTTCTATCTGGAATCTATTCACTGGGATTTCTTTACCTTTTCCTTAACATTGTCACGAGTAAAGACCATTACATAATTTTTTAAGAAAAAATGATGAGGCAGAATTATTTTTTCTCTTAATGAGAAATTCTTCAGCTTGAAAGCCTAGAAATGACTATGTATTCCTAAAGATCTTAGCGATACTTTTTTTCTTCTTTTTCCTCTTTTTTTAACTTGTGTCAGGCATTTAGTTAGTTTCCATGTGTTTTCACCTTCATTTTCCGGATCTTAATGTTCATCGTAAAATACATACAAAAAGGCACACTTCCCTTCACTCAGTGTGAGCTGAGCAAACTGTGAGAGGTTTGACTGATTTCAGTTCAATTGATCTCAGCTGGTATGAGTGATACAGCGACTTTCTTGAAGACCTAAGCAGATGTCATATAACCTTTCGTATAGTTAATAATTTGTACCAAAGACAAAGCTACTAGTTAATTTATCAAAATAATTTGACTGGAGCTTGGTATATATGCATCCTCCAAAATGCTAATGAAATTCCTCAAAGATCTGTTATGTATGCACTTGTTCTAAGATGGCATCTTTACTTATTGCACAGTATGTTTGGTAGCTTAACCATTATAAAATCAGAGAAAGTTTCAATATTTCTAAGCATCACCATTCTCCAAAGAGGTATGAGAATAAGGCATGAGAAACAGAAATAACAGAACATATTTTACTTAAACAGCCATATTCATAGTACAGTTAGATTTAAACACTCCTTGCTTTATAGACTATACTTCAGAAATGACACCTGTCTTAGTGTATATAATGCACAAGGGACTACCACTTACCTTTAGGTCCTTTGTATCAAAGCTTAGGAGTACTACAGTGTCATATATAAAAATCTAAATTTACATGAATGACTGTTAAACACACAGATATCTGCTGAAAGTTCTGCTGCTTTATAACGCTCACTGCCTTCTTTTTCAGACATGCCTGTGCCTAGCGTGGCTTAGTAGTGTGCCAGGCAACATGGTATTTAGCCTTGTCTGCAAATGGCTGCATAAGGTTGGAATAACAGTTAACAGTGTGCTGTGAACACTTCTGATAAATATGATATTACACATTTAGAGTTGAATATTATAAATCCTTTGAGTATAATTCTAGAACCAACTACAGATGTCCAGAAATGAAAGGAATCCTACTAGATACATGTGCTGAGTGCAACTAAAATACTATCTAATTTTATGTTTTTACATGGGAGAGACAGATCTTGCTTTGCTACCAATTAACAGTCCAGAGAGAAGGCAAAAGTGCTATCAGGCCAAAAAAGAGGGTTAGCAAAGGTTAAAGGAGAAATTCCTTTACTTAAATGTGGAAAGAAAGCCAAATTACTTTTAGATCAGTCCTAACTAAGAATTTTTTCTAATTTTCATTTTAAAAAAATTGAATCATTTGTACAACCTTAAAGATTTGAAGGCTTAGTTCTGCAGCTGCAATTTTATTTTATTTTTACTTGAAACACAATAATTATTCTACTATGCTCAGCTGAACTGTTTGCAGGCTTTAAAATATGCACATCTGAGTCAGTGGGGTTGATGAGAGTTTTGTCTTGATTCTCCTCCACGATGTGAGCCCACCGTGTGATGCCAGCTAGCTCACAGATCTACATCTGAGACTGTAGAGGTCAGGATCCCTGGTGACTGTGAGCACTTAATTCAGCTACTTTGCCTCTCTCCATTTTAATATCACATCATGGCCTTTACCCTCCAACACTGGACTAGCATTCAATTTAGTACTGCGAAGGAAATGAAAGCATGTCTCTGCTAATTGTTTTATTACAGATTTCACATCTGTAGCCAAACAGTTTCCTGGTACAATAAAATTATAACAGACGAGTAATTGGAAAAGATAAAATTCAGGCTGCAGGGGAAACAGCAGGAGTAGGCTGAAGGAGAGCACTTAGTTGCCCCCTAGAAGCTTCTCAGCTCCTTCTGCGAAGTCAGGAACAGTGCAGACTTACCACGTAAGCTGCAAATTACAGCTTCATGTGCCTCCTCCTGCTTGTCTTCCCAGGCCTCTGCCACAGTCCCATGCTATGAAAAATGGAAAGACTTGTGTGCAACCTCATCATTTCCCTAACTCAGACACACTGAGCTTTTGCTGGCTGTACTAAGACCTCTCTCCACATTTCTTCATTATTTCAGTCATTTCAACCAATCTCTCCTCTATTGTCACAAGAGAAGAAAGAAAAAAAGCAACTCACAAATCAAATTAAAATTTAAGGGAAAAAAATGTTGAATTACATTTATGTATTAAAATGACAATATTCTCAGTATTACTTGATTTTGCTTTGTCTGCTTTTCTACTCATCTTTTGGCCGTGATTTGGCTTTTTATATGGTGTAATAGAAATTTGCCCTATTGAAAGAACAGTAGTTCAGTATTCAATAGCAGTAACAATACCAGTAGCAGGTTTTGTTAAAAAAAAAAAAA
>WBMW01004371.1:28378-45675 GCA_013396635.1 Penelope pileata
AATCTGATTCGTTTTGTGAGAGCTATTGGCATTTGAACTGGTTACGAATAGGCAGTGTCTCCAAAGCAGCCTGTTGGGCTACAAATCTGGCTCAGCTGATGAGCCATTCCCATTACACATCACAGCTGATAATGGATGACATAAATCAAGTGCTGAGGTAACCACTTAAACTCCAGTAAGCTGTAGCAGGGCTTCCTCCAACCTAAATTTATGTGGTCTTTTAGTACACAGAAAACCTTTTTTTCTGTTCTGAACTGTCTCAGTGCTTTCCTAAGGCCTACATAAACACTGTAATTTGTCTCAACCCTCAAAAAATTTATATAATTCTCTAAAGGGAAAATGCAAAACGTTTCTCAGTTCCACCATGGTTTGAATTTAAAGTTATTTCATTATTATTATAATGCATAAAGTTTACACCTAGACATACTCCAGACTTTTTGCAAGACATCTTAGCTCTTAGCCTCCATTCGTTTTTGTTTGTTTATTTAAACCCTAATGAGAAACACTGGTGCGTGCATTTTCGAATGTAACAGGTAATATTTACTGCTCAGTTTTTTTTTTCTTTTTAGTTTTTCTGTCAAATGTCTGCTCATTTCCATTGTTCTCAGTAGGGTTGAAGTCAGCTGGATGGACATTTATCCTATCTATTTCTCTAAAACGTGCTGGTTTTCAGCTTGTCATACAAGCTCATCTAGTTCAGCTGAAAATTAACAGACTGCAAAAAGCTACAAAGGTTAAAAATAAGAATTGCCCTGAAAACTATCCCAACCGCAGTTACTGTGTTACCTCAGCAGCTTCTGAGCTTTGAACACATCCTGATATTGCTCTGCTAGCTTAAAAGCAAAGCATTACTTACCCTTAGTCAAGGAACTTTCACATGGAAATTTTTGTGTGGCAAATTAGTGCAGAGTTTGAGGCATGTCTTGAATTAGCATTAAAGAGTATCCTTGGAATTTAAGTTGATCATAAGATGCTAACTACAGATTTTTCTTTTAATTAAATTAAGACATTAATTATAGAATGATAGAATGAATTGGGTTGGAAGGCACCTTAACAATCACTAAGTTCCAACCCCCCTGCCGTGGGCAGGACTGCTCCCCACCAGATCAGGCTGCACAGGATCCATCCAGCCTGGCCTTGAACAGCTCAGGCATGGGGCATCCACAGCTTCTCTGGGCCTCTCCTCTGGAACTTCTCTGTTCCAGTGTCTCACCACCCTCTGAGCAAAAAATTTCCTCCTAACATCTAAAGTAAATCTCTTCTCTTTTAAACCATTTCCTCTTATCACTATGAGACCATGTCGCATCATCTGCACCACTTAGCTTGATGTTATCTGCAAATTTGCTGAGGGTGCACTCAATACAACAGAGTAGGTCATCAATAAAGATGTTAAAGAGCACTGGTCCCAAGACTGACCCCTGAGGGACACCATTTGTGACTGGCCTCCACCTGAATGTAGAGCCATTGACCGCAACCCCCTGGCTATGACCATCCAACCAATTTCTTTTCCACTCAATAGTCAACTCTTCAAATCCATCTCTCTCCAATTTAGACACAAGAATGTGATGTGGGGCCATACCAAAGGCCTTGCAGAAGACCAGGCAAACTACATCATTTGCCTTTCCTATGTCTACTAAAGCCACCACTTCGTCACAGAAGGTCACCAGATCAGTCATGCACAATCTCCCCTTGGTGAAGCTGTGCTGGCTGTCTCAGATCACCTCCTCATCTTGCATGTGCCTTAACAGAGGTTCCAGGAGGATCTGTTCCACGCTCTTCAGGCAAAGACATGAGGTTTGCTGGTCAGTAGTTTCCTTGGTCTTCCTTTCTATCCTTATTAAAAAGGGGAGTGATGTTTCCCTTTTTCCAGTCACCAGGGACTTTGCTTGACAGCTATGACTTTTTGAAAGTGCTGGAGAGTTGCTTGGCAACCACATCAACCAGTTCCTTCAGGACCCTGGGATGCATATCATCTGGCCCTGTAGACTTGTATATATCCAGTTTCATTAGGTGGTCTTGAACTTACTCTTCTCTTACAGTGGAAGGGATTTTCCTCCCCCAGGCCTCACCTAGAGGTAATTACCAACGCTGGCTGTCATTCTGTGTATGGGGAAGGACAAGAGATTTGCACAGGGGCACTGTCAAATACTTCCAGGGGTTAAGAAGCGTGAGGAGCCGAAGAGATACTGGAAAATGTACACTGGGAGCCAAATTCAAAAGCAGAAGATGAGTAAATGGGATACAGAAACACAAAGAAGACTGGAATGGTAATAGAGGCAAGACCCAGTAAAATGTTGCAAGAGAGCAATGGTGTTCGGGAGGATGTAAATGAAGATCCCTTGTCTTGAAATGGCTGGGAATTAAGAAAATTGTCCTTGAGCAACAATAGGAAGTACTTTATATGTATTTAAGGCTGGATTTTTACCTTTAAAGGTTACATCAGTTTTGGGAGCATATGGCTCAGGGACAGTATTTGCTATACTTAAGTTGCACAAGCATAGCCTTTTAAAAAATCTTGAAGATTTCTAACCCTTTTTTGGGCGGATGCAGACTAGTTACTTTTACTTGGCTAGGTTGGTTGAAACCCACACCGATAGCATAGTTGGACTTGACAGTCCTGAAGGTTTTTTCCTATATAAATGATTCTACGATTCTGTGATTATACGAAATCCATTTTAAGAACAATTAGTGTGCAAGAGATGTGAAAAAGCATTTTCTTAAAATCTATTTCTTTCATCTCATTTTTTCTCTACAGTTCATGGCATGCTGTTACTCATGTGGAAGTGGAGATATTACTTCTAAATTAATATTCTTCTATAGCAGACACCTTCTGGCTGGCTAACATGCCAAGAAAAACATGATGGTACACTGTCATGTCACTGTTTCTTCCTATGTCATCTTTCCAAAGGTAAAAACAGATTAAGATTTTCTAGCAGCACCAGGACTGAAGAAGTTTCTTACACAGTGTTTCTGGAAGTCTCTTACACTCACTCTTCCACTAGTTATTTTCACCTTACTAGGTTGGCACATATTTTTTTAAGACCGGCTCCCATGAATACTCCTATGAGAGTAAAAAGGGGTCTAGTGAGCTACACAAACACTAAACTGCCAAGCAGCTGGAGCTTTATGGCTACTGGCCTTGCCAAACAGAAAGGATCAGGACTGAGGTTCCCCTAGTTTATCTTGCTGGGGAAAAAAAAACAGGAACGTGTGTATCAGTTTTCTAGCGCTGACAGAGCGACCATTTATCTAATATGATGAGGTTCAACACGGCCAAGTGCAGGGTCCTGCACTTTGGCCACAATAACCCCATGCAATGCTATAGGCTTGGGGCAGAATGCCTTGAAGACTGCGTAGAGGAAAAGGACCTGGGGGTGTTGGTTGATGCTCGGCTGAACATGAGCCGACAGTGTGCCCAGGTGGCCAAGAAGGCCAATGGCATCCTGGCCTGCATTAGAAATAGTGTAACCAGCAGGAGCAGGGAGGTGATCATTTCCCTGTACTCTGTTCTGGTGCAGCCGCACCTCGAGTACTGTGTTCAGCTTTGGGCCCCTCACTACAAGAAAGACATTGAGGCCCTGGAACGTGTTCAGAGAAGGGCAACAAAACTGGTGAGGGGTCTAGAGCACAAGTCTTATGAGGAGGGGCTGAGGGAGCTGGGATTGTTTAGTCTGGAGAAGAGGAGGCTCAGGGGAGACCTCATCGCACTCTACAACTTCCTGAAGGGAGGTTGTGGTGAGGAGGGGGTCGGCCAGAGAACTACTGACAGGACGAGAGGGAATGGCCACAAGTTGCACCAGGGAAGATTT
Source organism: Penelope pileata (assembly GCA_013396635.1). Lineage (NCBI taxonomy): Eukaryota > Metazoa > Chordata > Aves > Galliformes > Cracidae > Penelope > Penelope pileata. The sequence continues at coordinate 32,188 of WBMW01004371.1, forward strand.
AGATTGGATACAAGGAAAAACTTTTTCTCCAGAAGAGGGGTCAGGCACTGGAATGGCCTGCCTAGGGAGGTGGTGGAGTCACCCTCCCTAGCATTGTTCAAGAAGCGTCTGGATGAGGTGCTAAGGGATATGATTTAGTAGCTTAGTGGGTGGTAATGGTGATAGGAGGACGGTTGGACTAGATGATCTTGTAGGTCCTTTCCAAACTAGTATTTCTATGATTCTATGATTCTATTAGCTATCTCTTTCAATGGGTTCCCTACTCTATCATTTGACGTACAGGTACGTATCCTGGATATTGTGACACTATTATTTTGTCCAAAATAGATGTTGGTTATATTTTGTGTATGTTTCTGGTGACTTTTTTTGAATGAAACTGACACCTTGGCAAAATGGAAACTATGATAACTCAAAATGCTCTCTGAAGTTTCAGTGACAGCTGTTATTCATTACTACAATTCTTTAATGTAAATTATTGATACTTGCTAGTACACTTACCTATGTACACGAATATATAGCTAGTTTGGAATACTAGGAAATGAAATGTATTATTTTCTTCATAATTTGAATAGAAATATCACAATAGGAGTTTCCAGTTTCCAGAGAAAAAGTCTTCTCAATGCCATAGAAACATCTTTGTCCCTAAGGATAGTTTTCCTTGGTTAAAGTTTAACATGCTATGGAAGTTTGGTCCAGAGGGCTTGACAATTTAATGTTCATTTTGCTTTGGACTAAGAACTCGAGAACTCGAGCAGCCGACGTCATCTACCTGGACTTGTGCAAGGCCTTTGACACTGTCCCGCACGACATCCTGGTTGATAAACTGGATAAATATGGGTTTGATAGACGAACCACTTGCTGGATAAGGAGCTGGCTGGATGGCCGCACTCAGAGAGTGGCGGTCAATGGCTCAATGTCTGAATGGAGACCAGTGACAAGTGGTTTTCCTCAGGGATCGGTACTGGGACCAGTGCTGTTTAACATTTTTGTCAGTGACATGGACAGTGGGATCGAGTGCACCCTCAGCAAGTTTGCAGATGATGCCAAGCTGTGTGGTGCAGTCAACACACCAGAGGGAAGGAATGCCATCCAGAGGGACCTGGACAGGCTTGAGAGGTGGGCCCATGCCAACCTCATGAAGTTCAACAAAGCCACGTCCAAGGTCCTGCACCTGGGTCGGAGCAATCCCAAGTACACATACAGGCTGGGCGGAGAATGGCTTGAGAGTAGCCCTGAGGAGAGGGACTTGGGGGTGTGTGTTGACGAGAAACTCAACATGAGCCGGCAGTGTGCGCTTGCAGCCCAGAAGGCCAACCGCATCCTGGGCTGCATCAAGAGAAGCGTGGCCAGCAGGTCGAGGGAGGTGATTCTGCCCCTCTACTCTGCTCTCGTGAGACCTCACCTGGAGTATTGTGTCCAGTTCTGGGGCCCCCAACACAAGAAGGATGTGGAGCTGTTGGAGCGGGTCCAGAGGAGGGCCACGAGGATGATCAGAGGGCTGGAGCACCTCCCCTACGAGGACAGCCTGAGAGAGTTAGGACTCTTCAGCCTGGAGAAGAGAAGGCTGCGGGGGGACCTGATAGCAGCCTTCCAGTACCTGAAGGGGGCCTACAGGAAAGCTGGGGAGGGGCTTTTTACAAGGATAGATAATGACAGGACAAGGGGTAATGGTTATAAACTGGAAGAGGGTAGATTTAGACTAGATATAAGGAGGAAATTCTTCACTGTGAGGGTGGTGAGACACTGGAACAGGTTGCCCAGAGAAGTCCATGATGCCCCCTCCCTGGAAGTATTCAAAGCCAGGCTGGGTGGGGCTTTGAGTAACCCGGTCTAGTGGGAGGTGTCTTTGCCCATGGCAGGGGGGTTGGAACAAGATGATCTCTAAGGTCCCTTCCAACCTGAACCATTCCATGATTCTATGATTCTGTGAACTCCAGTTTTCTCATGCTTGCAGATCCACTGACAGATGTCAGAACAGCTTTATTAGAAGTTCCATAGGGTGGCTTCATGACACTTCTGAGATGGCTTCCCTGTTCTCCCTTCACTGTTCCAACAACCACAGATTAGAATATGACCTATGTGCTTGGTTGCAGTCACTGTCTGTATAGATTTATTCACACAAACATAACTTAGATAAAAAGAATATTCAGGCTAGTTGAAGCATTACCCATTCAAAACTTCAGTACATCTTGGCTCTCAGGCCCTGCCAGGTGGACTTGGTTGGGCAATGGAGGATGCTAAAGAACACTGCCTTCTCTAAACTAGCATGCAGCTGCTCCCACATTGACAATGAAGCCCTGCAGTACCTCACAGGTATTTTCTGCTCGTATTTATTTCTGATTGCTCTTAAATTCTGCTCAGTTGCTGCCCTCCTACCACTGTTCTCACTCATGCCTTAGGTGCCATTGTCAAAGTGTTTTCAAAGAAGGCATAAATACATGTCAATAAGGCCAGAAAGCCAGGGAGCACTGGAGAAAGTCGGTGCCTGGCAGGCGACCTCCTGTAAAGGCCAAGTGCACCTGTTCTGGCCCCAAGCCATTTGCTTCCTCTTGAAGCAGAAAAAATAGCAAGCAAACACTAACACCCCAGGCTCTGCCTTTTCTCTTTTCGAGCAACAATCTCTAGGCTCTTCTTTTAGTAAAAGGACTAGAACACTTACTTTGCTTACATACAGCTGTGAAGGCTAGTTTTTCCTCCTGTCTCATTTAGTTCTTTCCCCATCTCTATGCCACTTATGAGATTTCCAGGGCTCACTCCATATCTGTATTTTCTCTGTACACATTCAGTCTTTGTCTAATAAAAAAGGTGCCATATTATGTAGTCACTTTTCAGATAGGGTTGTACCTTAATTATTAGTATAAACTGAAATTTTATTTGGTGTGCAGTGAAAAAATAATACTTTGAAATTAACTACGGTGCTAAGTAAACTAATAACTTCATAGATTTCTTAAGAATGAAACCTAGAGACTTAATGAAAAGGGCCAACACCAGTGATATTACTTTTTACATTTTGATTAAATCTATTTGAACCCGGACAAAGAAAACACAATATATATTGAGTGAAAAATCCAATAGAATAACATTGATTTTGCATGATATATTAAAATAGAAAATGTGGAAAAAAATATATTTTCAGCTGAAATTGGCTGAAGAGGAATAATCCAGAGATCTCTCCAAATGAGCAACAGAGAGAAGGGAAAAAATGCAAAGTAATTATAAAGGAAGCACTGTGTGAAAATGTGTAAAAAGAAAAGTTTCCATGTTGAAAACATGATAGTTCATGTTTTTAAGAAAATACACAACAACACAAATATATACTTTTTACAGTACTTACATTCTTAAGTATTTCCATCACCTGTTCTTTTCCTCAACTATTGAGAAAGTATATAAACCCTTACACTAAATGTGTCTGAAAGCATTCTCCTGGCTTTTTGGGTTTGCAGACAGAGAAGTACATATGATCATAAGCATGTATTCTAAAACTCAAAGAGAGCCTGATGTTTCATGAATATAAATGACAATAGAATTAGCTCTGATGCTTATTCTTTTGAAACTCCCTACCAAAAGAAACAGATTGAAAGAATATTAAATTTGTAAAGTTATGCTTAGAATTCCAGAAATGCCACGATTAAACTTTCATTTGAAACACAGAGCTGTCTCTGTAGTTCACCTAACATGCCACAATTTTTAAGTACAAAATGTGTGACTGGGGACAGACAGACATCCCACGCCCGATCTTTGTACACTGCCATACAGCCTTCCTATGCTGTACATCTCAACAAGAAGATGCAATTGCAGCATCCTGCAAGCAAGGGTAACACAGCAAAACAGTATCATGTAACAAAAGAGGCAAGATGTAACAAGCTGCAATATGTAAAAAATTGTTATATGTAACAAATATTTTATGATATGATAGCTTATTTTCTTCTTTTATAATCCTTGAGGTTCCATCTACTACAATATTGTCTGCTAAGATGCTCAACATTAAAAAGAATCAGATGTGCTGCTGCTAAGACAGCTTAGTTCCTACAGTTTTCTTTCAGGCATATATTTAGGACATATTATCTCCTCCCTCTTACAATCCACTTCATCCTTATCTGCAGAAACTGGTATCTTCATGCTTCTCCTTCTCCCTTTTCCCATGATTTTGCTCTCAAACACTCAAAGAATAACCATTAGCAGGGGGAATCAGTCAAATGCCTCGTGACTCCGCTGGTTTGCATTGTGGCTTTGTCAGGAGAAAAGGTTTAAGTGTACAAGACTGTGCACAGGCTACCTCCAGAGAGCTGCATGGGCTTCAGCCTTCAGGTGGGACAGTGAGTCCAACTAAAACCAACTAAATTGTCACATGATATCAAGTCACAGGAGAAGTCAAATGCTCTAACCATGGTGCAGAATATGAGAATCCCAAATTTCTTGTTCTTCTATTGGCTCAGTGTGTGATCCTGGATAAAATCTTTACACTTGATGCTTCTGCTCTACTAATTTCCAAACAGTATTTGTTCTCCTTTGGATGTTAACAGTGTATTTGAAGAGGCACTGAAGCTGGCAATGAGCATCTTGCATCATCTAAATTCTACAGTTTCACCTATATTTTGCCAAAAATAAAAGGTGAAACATGCTACAGTTGCTTAAAATAATTTCTAATTTGTGATAAATGCACTTAACTGTGGTGACTTTAAAATGCGTTCATCTAAAACCTTGCACAAAATTCCGTAGAAGGGATGCCTAAATTTAGAAATTCAACTAATGTTTTTCTTAAAAGTGACAAAAAGACTGTGTTTTTATACATAAATTGCTTTTAATACGCTGTGAAATACAGACCAAATTCTGAAGTGCACTAGGATTTCTATGATTCACAACCAGATTAAGAAAATACCTCAGCTAGCACGTAAGTAGCAGCTAATGCTCAGAAAGCAATACCATGCAGTAAACAGGACTGAAATGAGAATTAGCAATCACAGAAACATGTTGGAATAGCTCACACAACAGGTGTGCTGCAATGGGAGGCTACAGGTTCCCTAGGAAGCAGAGGATTGGAAGGCGGGTTGCCTGCAGGGCACAAGCAATCCAGGAGGTTTCTCCAGTGCATTGCTAACATCTTCCTGAAACAGGTGAGCTTTGCCACTGCCATGGTTCTGTGGTAGAAACGTGAGTGCACAGCATAGTTGGAGGAACAATTTACATTTAGAAAACAACATCTCAAGGAACATGACACAGAAGTTTTATGGGAATTATCTGCTAAATTATCATATTTAGAGTTATAATTTATTTTTTCATTAGTCTGTGCTTGATACCATGAACTGATAAACGCGCACGTTATTCTTCAGAAGGCAGACACGTGATTAGTATTGTGAGAAATATTTTGCCAACAATACACACTTTATTCATAATTTTATTAACATAAGCATCAATCATTAGTTCATAATCTTGATCACTACTTCAATCATTTTCATCAATCATTAGTTCAAAAGAGGGTTCTTTCTTAAAAAGTTATTTCTTCTAAGGGGAGAATAAAATTACATTGTAATAAGAAGCCTACAATTAATACTGTACATCTTCATCTAGAAAAAAAAATCCTATATGAGTAATCAAATGTTTTAACTTAGTTCTAAGCACATTATTTTCTTATTTCAGTAATTTAGTTATTTCAAGCAATTGCTAAGCATAATGAGTTGAAAGGCCTTTAAATGACTCAAACGTCCAAAGTTCACTCTTTTTTATGCCAGAGGCATCTTTCTGATAAATCTCATTAGAAAGGAAAAAAATAAATGCCCGCATTGGAAACTAGTAACATTTAGTATTTTCAAATCTTTTGGTTTTTGGAAAAAGCACTTCTTTATACACTTCTTCAAGTGAAATGCTGCATTGAATTCTAGGAAAATATGTGAAGAAAACATTTCTGATTACAACTTACGAATATGCAAAAGTGTTTTAAACAGATTGTACCATAGTAAAATCATATAAACTTGTAAAAGAACATGATGCTATTTTGATATAGGAGCACTTGCAATAGGGGTCTGTAGTCTTGCATTTTGTGCATCATGTGCTTTGAGCAAACGCAGATAGTGCTTGGGGAAAACAAACAAAAACAAAAACAAACAAAAAGGATGAGCCTGAAGAAGGACAAGTCCAAAATTTCTTCCTGACTTTCTTCTAATCACTGTCTAAGCCACATTTCTTGCCCATTCACCTTTCTCCTAGAGTTTTGGCCTTAACAAATTGCAGTGGCAGGGATGTGGCACCCAGGCATGCCTGGCACCGGCCCGCCTGCTGTGCTGCTGCCCCCTGCTCCTGCCTGGACCCACCAATGGTCCTGTGGTTAGCAGCCCGGTGAGAGGGCTCTGCACACCTGGCATGGCCGAGGTACCCACACAGACGGTCCCACACTGCTAGGGGTCCCTTGCTGTGGAAGCTCATGCAATGCTCTTGGCATGGAAAGATTTCACACTCAAATTTGTCAACACAATGGAGCCTCTGGCTGATCAGAGGTATAACACAACAGTGAAAATGAACTCAGGACCTTCGCAGGGGGTAAGGTAATAAGATTCTGCCTGCACGGAAGGGGCTATGCACTTGTGAGCCTTTTGTCATGCTTATGTTAGATACTACAAAAAAGCAGAAGAAAATAACAAAATTGCAACAGTTTTTGAGCTTTAGTATGTAACAGGTTTTGAGTTTGACATATTTGAGAATATAAATTAAGAAAGGAATGAAAGTACACATAAGAGGCTTGAATAAATGTTTTCTCTCGGCTCATTGCAATGGGGGAAAATAGAGTCACGCAAAACTGAACATATATATGCCAAAAGCAGGCCACAATGCCCTTGATTGTATACTGCAATTCCCACTGCACAATTTTTTTTTCATAACACTGTACGTGTTTGGCCAACTGACTCCACATAAAAAGCATTAAAATGCAAACACAGGCTGTTGTTTACAAATGCCAGACCTACCAAAAGACCCTATATTGGTCTACTCCAGGCCAGTGTATTGATGAAGTATCCCCATTTGGCTTCAACAGAGAATACGGATCTTTGTAAACAAGCGGATGATTTGTTTTATAACTGCATGCTGAATATAAATTAAGATCTACAAGGCATACATTCTTTAGAGTGGATAGTCGTATTAAAGATGTTCCTCATTAGTTTTTTTTTTTTTAACTCATCTGCAAAAATGTAAAAATTATGTCTTCATGAGATAGAGAACACAGTTTTCAAAGAGTACTGTGTATTGCATTCTAAAAAAGACATTTATTTCCTATTTCATCTATCTAGTTCTGTTGTTGTTGTTTTCCTACAAAGGGCAATACTCATTTGGTGTTCACAGTAGTCATGAAGTCCAGCCACAGTCTGGTAAAGGTAAGTCCTTACACTAATCCCACAGGACATCAGAGTGCAGAAAGTGACAACTCCTCGCCAGCTATGAGTTAACAATTAATTACTTATCCTTTGTCACTGTCTAGGGTGGACTGAGTTAATCAGAACAGATCAAGGGGATAATTCCATCGAACCCATACACTCTCCTGCCATGGCCTTTTAGTTCATAAGGGAGAAACCTTAAAGCCTCACGTAAAGCCAGACAGCTGGACACCTTCCCTGATGTCTATACGAAACAGTGCTTAGACTCAGGAAGCCCTGGCATTGCTACATCTCCAAGGTCATCGGTTTGAAATCTCGTCCTGACATTAACTTGAAGTCTGGAGCAAAATTGTTTTGATAGGAACTATTTAAATGACTATTCTAATTCTGTTTAAACAACTACAAACACTGAATTCAGTAACTGGCATAATTTCTTCAAGGATTAGGGCAGGATAGTTCAGGCATTTTCACACAGAAAAGTGGATTTTCAGTGGCTAGCGTAATCTCAGATTTCACCTTGCAACCAAAAATCTGTATTTCTTTATTTAAGACATAACATGGCTTAATATACACCTACCCAGTGTTTTCACATTTGTTATATCAAATACCAAAGAACAATAACTGCCTTGTTTACTGGACTGTACTCATGAGATGGGTAAAACTGCAGTAGGGATTTATCTTTATGTCATTATAAAAATCATTACTGATACTTCTGTGTGTGATACTGGTTCACTACAAACCTAATGTAACCAAAGCGTAACAGACTTTAGAAAACCGATTAACATGTCAGGTTTCTAAACTAAGGACACGACTACTATAGCATTTTCTTTCATACCAGCAGTGCACTGTCAAGGCAAATCTCTTATCATCCCCACTTATTGTGCTTTTATTCTCTTCACAATGTAGTTTTGGTGCATGAAAATTTCACTTGCCTTTTCAATGCACCTTTCCAATGCAAACAAACTGAAAGGTGTACTCCTGGAGTGTGCATAACATGTTGCTTATGTGGATGCAAGGGTCTGAACTCAGAGGGTTGCGTTCCCGTTAAGTCCTCCCTTTAGTCTGTAGTAAGCACAGAGATACAAGCAGAAAGTTCTAAAAATTCAGTGCTTATGCCATATCCTGGAGCACTTTTCACGCACGTACAGCCAGCTGTCACCTGTTTTATGTTTGCTTTTTCTGTCAGCCTCCAGTTCTTGCCACCTTGCTCCTTCCTCATACTTACAAATGATAGTATTGTCAAAGTCTTATGTGTCTCAGAACTGTAAAGAGGATGCCTTACGGGAAACAACAGGGAACTAGGAAAGCACACTTCTTGCAAAACTGTGTGGAGAGAGAGCTAGCAGTATTAGCAAGATATCAAACTGATGGTTAGCCAGTGATGGTCTCATCATCTGCTGATGAGAGGACAGGTAGCTAGGGTATGGTGCAAAAGGCATAAAATCATCTTTGTCAGAACCCATGACTTCCAGAGCAGCATTGCAGTAGCATCCAAATAACAGAAGGCCTGGGAAACCACAAAGTGGGCATACCACTGATTCTTCTGGCCTGAGGGGTAGTGTGGCCAACAGCACTCATCCCCAGGGTCAAACATGCAGACTGTGCAGGTAGCTGAGACAGCAGGGACAGAATCCTTGTTCCTCAGCTATCTGGTACTGACTGTCACTGACATGAGCTGTGAACAAATGGCAAGGACAACCATTGTGCTAACTGAAGAAGAAAAATTAGCATTAAAAAGGACATGAACAGCAAGGAATCAAGACAATAGTACAAACTAATGTCACCTAAACCGACAAAAACCCAACATATTAAGAGGCATTCAAAGAACTTCTGTAGCACACAGCTGGACTACAGGCATGCAGACTGCCAAGGAAGAGGGGATCATGAGGGAGACAAAGAAAATACTGAGGGATCAGAAAATGACTTGTCATGGCTATAAGAAAGCATAATATCGGTGTTTAATAGTAATTCTTGAGTAGGTAGGTAATAACTGATTTACCTAAGCAGAATTGTGTGCTTGTCTGTGTTTCCACAAGGGTATTCAAAAGAAATATGACAGCCAGACAGCATGGCCTATAGCTCTACACTGTTGCCTAATCATTGACAACAATGCCTAGAAATATCTTCTTTGCCTTCTCCCCACCACAAAGAGCATTCAGTAGAACAAAAAAGACAGAAGCCAACAACTAGACTTCAGAGAATGCAAAGGGCTTGTTTTATCACATAGCATTTACTAGAGAGTTGGCTCTTCTTGGTAACAGATGTGAATGCAAAGATTGTACAAGTTTCACGGAAGATGACAAATTCTTGAGAAAAATTCTCTGAAGGTGATAAAAAAGACAAATTATGAAGGGTTTAGAAAATCTATGGGCTAAAAGTGATCACAAGGCTGCAAAGTTACGAAGTGAAATACATGTATGTGCTTTTTCACTTCTCTGGGCATTCACTTCTACAAACTGGGCCAAAAGGAATACTAGATTAGATGCATCCTTGGTCTGAACCAGTTTGATTGCTCTTATACACTTTAATATGAGGGTTGCTCTGAATGTAATGCCTCCTATTTTATGATGTTGGCCCACAACATCAGAGGTACAGCAGCACAGCAGTAGAGGTTGAACGTTCCCACCAATATCCCATTCCATGTTGTTGCCGTGTGACAGATGGCAGCAGAGGGGCAGCCTGACCAAATGGTGTCTGACATGGGAGTGCGGATGATGCAAAGGGGTGGGAGTGAATTCCTCCATGCGGAAAAAATGGCACCCACTGACATTCATTGACGCTTGCTGAATGTTTATGGAGATTAAACAGTGCATGTGAGCACAGTGAAGTTGGACTGGGTGGGCAACATTTTCCTAGTAACAATGCCATGATAGCAGCTGTGAAACACTGGGTCACCTCCAATGGTGCACATTTTTATGAGTGTGGCATGCAGGCTCTTGTTTACTGCTGGCAAAAATGCACAGCTAATGGTGGTGCCTGTGTTGAAAAACACTGGTTTGTAGCTGGGGATTTGCTCTGTGCAGTACTGTTATTGTGTTCTTTGCTGTAGTTCCCATGGAAACAAACAGGAGGCATTACTTTTGGAACAACCCACATATTTTTGTCTTGCTTTTATATGGTTTCATAAGATATGCAGATAATAATCACGTTCTGCACAATATGGCCGATAAGAATGTCTTATGTTACATTTTCAGATATGCTACGAATAACAGTATATCCGAAAAACATTTGGAAATGTAAAAAAATATGAAGTGGATTTAACAAAAAATTGACTGCTATATGAGATACTAGATGGACTAATTATGACCTTGGAAGAAATAGCCAAGCTCCATAAATTGATTTTTTATTTTGGAAAAACCCTGAATCACACAATCATAGAATGGCTTTTCTTGGAAGAGACAAAAAAGCTCACTCAGTTCCAAGCCCCTGCCGTGGGCAGGGCTGCCCCCCACCAGATCAGGCTGCCCAGGAACCCATCCAGCCTGGCCTTGATCACCTCCAGGGATGGGGCTGGAGGGCAACAGGTCCCAGTGCCTCACCACCTTCTGAGTAATGAATTTCCTCCCAACACCTAATCGGTACATACCCTCTTAGTTTACAAGCATTCCCCCTTGTCCTGTCACTATCAGACCACGTCAGTCCCCCTCCTGTTTATAAGCTCCCTTTAAGGACTGGAAGGCCACAATGAGGTCTCCCGGGATTAAAATCTATTATCTGAAAAGGTTTCATAGAAGTAGCACCTCCTCTGTTACCTTTCTCTAAGTAAGAGATTTCACTATAAATTCCTGCATATGAAATAAATTATATACAGAAGTGTGGAAGTTTTCAGTCTGAAAACAAAAAGTGATATTTTTCAAAGTGCAAGTGTCTTCTGTCTAACCCTGTTTTAGTTCACTGTTGAAAAAAATTATTTTATTACTTGTCCACACAAGAAGGCATAAAATTATTTTGAGGTATACATTGTATTTCAAATCTAAACATGAACTTCAATAGTTTAAGCAATAATACCATTTTCAATGAATAGATCTTTCATATTTTAATGACTATTTTAACGATTAACACTGTCATTAGTTACAGGAGTCGTATGAAGTGATTTAATGTTTCTACTGATCATCTAGCAAAATGTAACCGTTGTTAAGAAAAAATGTCATTCAAATATTGAGAGTTGTTCTTTGACAAAGATCAAAAATATAAATTCTAAAGTTTGAGAGAAAAATCTATATATGTGTATTTGCAAGGTCTTGAAGCAGAAGTTCAGCTTCTGTTAGGCCACGACTGATCGATGTAGACAGCTCTGCAAACTAATTTCATAGATGGAGGGGTCAAAATACTGAAGTGACTCCATAATTTCCTGGTAACAAAAGAAGCTATGACCCTCCTTCTGACATCGCAAGTGATTATGTATTTAGAGAATGAGACGTTAATATAGACTATAAAACTCTGCAAACATATTAACTGAAGGGTAGTGATATATGTATATGTACATTTTAAATTTCTGCCAAGGCCTGACTAGGTTTGATTTGATCTTTCAACAAGGACAGAAACATAAAAGTTCCTTGATTTAAGAAAGCAAACCAACAGCCCAGAGCTTTTATCCTTCACCTTTATGACAGGTCACCCTGTTCATCTTGCAAAGCACATATGCATGCAAGCAACAACTTGACAGAACAGAAAGGACAGTACAGTATCAAGTAGTAAAATCCTTGAGATCAAAACTTTCTTCACCATCATGCTTGGGAAAGTTGGTAAAGCATTACCATGAAATTAGTCACATCCTTCCAGCAACAATTTATTTCAATTTTTGCTTAAAATTACTCAGTGTCCTCAACAGTCCTTTATATTGTTCACATAAAACTCAGAAGTCAATGAAAACACAAGTCCTCCAAACTTGCAGTATATCACCAGCTAAATAAGACTGCTTGTATTGGCTGGATAGCTAGGGTGAGAGATGTTTACTGGAATATAGTTTACCTTCAAATGAACTACTTAATGCAATGCTATCTATTCTTTTCAGATTCTCTATGGTTGTACCTCATCCCAGTGTTTCTGACTGACAAGCCTACTGCTGCAGGTATGTGAACGTAAGCGCTTCAGCCAGCCAGAGTCATAGGCTGAATATTCTAGTGGAGCGGTTACTACTAACAGCATTTCAGAAAGATTAGGTTCCCTAGCAGAGGGAGAAAGAACCTAGCTTCACCTGTAAAAATGCACCATTGTACAATTCAGCATTGTTCTGTTACAGACATAAAGCCCCGTTGATTCAAGTCTGATTTCTACATGCTTTCAGATTTTCCAGTAAGTTTTTTCTAGGGTAGCTGTAAGATCGATGATGGTTACACAGGGCCTTAAAAAAGACAGTAAGATCTACAGATGAGTTGAAAGTCCTTCTGTTTGGTATGTAAGCGCAATTTCAGTCCACAGGGACAGGTGTAACAGAGCAGTTGTAGGGTTTGTTAGGCAAATATGCGGTGCTTCCACTGATTGGTATGAGAAACGCCAAGACTGTCAAACCATGTACAGATAACAGAAAGATGTGGGGACGTGGAAGGGTGTGCTGAACTCAGGAATTAATTACGTGCTCCACACAGACAATAGATAAGCACTGCTGGCCACAGCGACTGCAGGCACCATGCGAAGAGTGGCACAGCCCCCCCATAGGCTAGCAAAGAGCCGCAGATGGGGAGCATCAGGGCTACGGAAGAACACTGCCCACGGGATGCGCTGGAACTGCGCAAAGCCAGAGCAGGACCCGAGCCCGTCCCCCAGGCACACGTCCGAACGCAGCAGGAGCGGGCTGCAGCAGCACCGCACCCAGCTCCGCCGGCTGCACGCAGACCTAGGCCGGTGCCAACGGCACGCAGGCGGCCGGAGCGGGTCCAGGGCCGCCCCGGGGCTCGGCCCCAGCGCCCCCCGCCCGAGAGACGTCGGAAGGGGCCGCGACGGGCGACCGCAGCCCGGCGGTCTAGGGCCGCTGCCGTCCCTCCCGCCTTAAGATGGCGGCAGCCGAGAGCTCCCCCACCGCCGGCAGCTGCTCCTCGCTGCCATTTTCCGACGGAGGGAGGCGCGGGGCACACGCGACGGGCGGCGTGGGGGGCCGGCGAGCGGCCTCCCCCGGGCCCGGCTTCCC